>CABFWO010003731.1:67243-80213 GCA_902155825.1 Timema genevievae
AATTGGATATCTAACCTTAAAATTAAGGGTAGTTTACTGAGGGGCAAAAAGAGAAATAATTGATTTCCTCAAAATTGGCTCTAACAATTTTGATTAAATTTCATTTCTAATTATTTCTAAATATTCCAAACAATATGGCTACTCAAAATATTTCAGAAAAACGATTTTAAGGGTTCCGGTCTAGCTTTCTGTGTACCTCCCGCCCCCAACCCTCAACACAGTGTAGCGTAGTGTTCTGTGTGGTCGAGGTAATAGACTATTACATTTGTTAAATTATTCAACTAAAGGAAATTAACCACATACATTGCATGTTAAAACCAGACTAAGTAATTTGTAAGTAGAGCCTGGATTTTGATGTAACTACATATTTTCATCCTGCCAATTAGAAATGTGAAAAGCTAAATGTCAGCAAATTAGATTGTTTGGGAATATATTTCTGGTTTTAATTTTATATATTCTCACATAAATTGATGAATTCTACATTTTTCAAAGACATTACATAAAATTACATATTTTGCGTGTTTTTTTAATCGTGATATTACTTTTAGGTTTTTCTTGGGGAAAATACTTTTAAATTATGTGTCACTAATTTTCAAGCAAACTATACTTTCATAAATAAATGTATCCAGTGAAGGGATAGCAGTGGGTAGTGTGTAAAAGTCAAGTACGGTGGCTCGTAAGAGAGAATTACTGTTGTCGTAACGTAGCTTTGTGTTAGGAGACGTTTATCGTGCCGTGAAGTGGCGAGAATGCAGCGTTGCCTGATAGTGAGTGGCCTCAGCAGAACGTCTGGCCCACGGCGTGTTAGTTTGTAAACACAAGTCAACGAGTTGTAAAAACAACAATTCTTGGATGTGATTAGCATATTGTCCCGTCATTATTTGGTCAAGAGAAAAAAAATATATATATATATATAAAGTGGCAAGCCAAATTAAACCAATGGAACCCAAAATCAACCAAGGAAATGGTCGGTCTTTTGAAAAGAAAAGAAAAAAAGGAAAAAAAAAACCAAGTCTAAAGGGTTGGTGTAATATTAATATCTGATCGTATGTCTAGATCAAACAATTGACTTCGGACCTAAAAAAATTAGTTTAACTGACTTTAAAAAATCTGGAGTGGTCACTTGTTTTCAAAGAAACAGCAACAATGGAACAAAATAAATGGTACGGCGCACCGCACAGACTTTCTCTCTCTTTCTATAAACTCTTAAGATTTCTGAACGGAATAATGTACATTGTATCATCACCACTCCACATAAGAACACGCATAAAATAATATACAATGATATAGAATCAATGAGAAAAGAGGCGCATCTTTGTCCACCTAAGAGCATTTCAAACAGTTTAATGTCTTCCACAAGGGTCAACACTTCGTATTAAAATTTCGATTTCTGGTTAAAATTTTAACATTTTATAAGGTGTTGCAGATCTTCAAGTCATCGCATTGATATTTAATTATTCATTTATACATTTTGACCAATAAAAAATGTAAATATTGACTATTGAGTCTAAAATGGAGATAGATCATTGCTATGCAAACATTTCTCCTAAGAGCTTTAAGGAAAAATAACATACTTTTTTAGATACTTATATTTAATTACTCTATGGCATTGGAGAATTATTGCGTTAAGACTTAAGTAGTATATGTTTACAACTAAAGCTCACAAAATTGTATTAATATATTTGCAAATATCTCAGAAACTGTTGCTTTTATAAAAATATATGTCAAATAAAAGTTTTTTATTTCTAATAGTCCTACAATTTTGCAATGATAAGTTGTTTAGTTTCTCAAATAGTTGTGGAGATACGGAAATTAACGCTTCTGTAATGTACCCTAAAAATCATTTTCATAGGAAAATGAAAATAGCCAGTTTATTTATAATCTTAATCAACGCCTAGATACGAATTTTAATCAAAATCGTTTGAGCAGATTTTGAGAAAACCAAATTTTTCTCTTTTCGCCCTTCAGTAAACTACCCTTAATTTTAAGTTTTTATAGACACACAGACAGACGGCATTGCAAAGACTATTTTTTAGGGTTCGGGGGGTCATGAGACGTCGACATCCATCAACATTTCAGGTTAGTTTTTTTTACGATCGCAATACTTAAGCTTTAATGTCCAAAAAGTTAAAAATATATATATAATTGCGTATAGATTGAAAATTATTGATTTTATAAAAATATGTTTCGAATAAAATATTTGTATTATAAATATATATACATATTTGTAATGCTAAGTAATTTCATATCTCAAATAGTTTCGGAGCTATTATAAAAAATGTTAATTTACGCATCAGACCGGAGCCCTTAAAGCCATTTTGCCGAAATATTGAGAGTAGCCATTTTGTTTGGAATATTTATTAATGTTCATAAATGAAATTTAATCAAAATCGTTAGAGCCGATTTTGAGAAAATCGACTTTTTCTCTTTTTTCCCTTCAGTAAACTACCCTTAATTTTAGGGGTAGATATCCAATTCCAAAAACCCCTCGGGGCAACCCTATGAAAACCCTAGATATCAAGTTTCAGCTCAATCGGTAAAATAGTTTAGGCTCTAGTTGGAGGTACAGACAGACAGACAGACAGACAGACAGAAATTCAAAAACCACTTTTTCGGATTCAGGAAGTCATGAAACGTCAAAATTCATCAAAATCTCGAGTTCGAATTTTTTGACGATCACCATACTTTCTCTACCTGTAAGATAGAGAGAAAGTAAAACATGTTAGCTGTCAGCTAAGCGAATTTTCCAAGAATTTAAAGTGACAAACGTCCACACAAAGATTGCATTCCTAACAACGTTTCTTTCGACCCAAGATTTATTTATTCAATGTTATATATTTTTCCATTAATAAATATTTTACTATATATTTTAACCAATTTTGCTACATATTTATGTACATATTTTGTATGTTAGTACTACATCAAGCTCTAGTTATGAGCCTATAGTCTTCACGATTGTTTTGTCTTGTTAGATGTTGTACATCAATAGTATGGTTACAAAACTACAGCTGTTTTTTACACTTCTTTTTTGACAAATATATATATATATATATATATATATATATATCAGTGTTGGACTTTAATGAGAGTTTTATCTAATATGATATTTAATATGGTTATACTGTCATTATTATTGGGCTCTCCACTACTTTAATAATGTTAAATAAAATAAAATCTAAAATGATTATATTATGTAAATTAGTATATTTACTTTCTCACTATCTTAAAGTTAAAGAAAGTATTGTGATCGTCCAAAAAAATCGAACTCAAGATTTTGATGAATCTCGAAGTTTAATGACCCCCCGAATCCGAAAAAGTGGTTTTTGAATTTCCGTCCGTCTGTCTGTCTGTACCTCCAACTAGAGCCTAAACTATTTTACCGATCGGGCTGAAACTTGGTATCTAGGGTTTTCATAGGGTTTTCCCGAAGGGTTTTTGGAATTGGATATCTAACCCTAAAATTAAGGGTAGTTTATTGAAGGGCAAAAAAGAGAATAAGTCGATTTTCTCAAAATCGGCTCTAACTATTTTGATTAAATTTAATTTCAAAACAGTTATAAATATTCCAAACAAAATGGCTACTCTCAATAATTCGGAAAAATGAATTTAAGGGCTCCTGACTGATGGGTAAATTATCATTTGTTATCATTTCTCCGTAACTGAGGTATGAAATTACTTATCATTGCAAATACAAATATATTATAAAAAACATATTTTTATAAAACCAATAATTTTCAAGCTATACGCATATATATATTTCTTTTCGAACAATAAGGCTAAAGTATTGTGACCATTAAGACCATTAAAAAAATCTAAATTGAAATGTTGATGAATGTCAATGTCTCATGAACCCTCGAACCCTAAAAGTTATTTTTGCAATGCCGTCTATCTGTGCGTCTGTTTAAACTTAAAATTAAGAGTAGTTTAATAAAGAGCAAAAAGAGAAAAAAATTATTTTCTCAAAATTGGCTCTAACGATTTGGATTAAGATTATAAATAAATTGGCTACTTTCATTTTTCCATGAAAATGACCTCTGGGGCACTTTAGAGAAGCTGATATTTCCTTATCTCCACAACTATTTCGAGATACTAAATGACTTATGATTGCAAAATTGTAGTACTATTAAAAATAAACTTTTATCTGAAATATATTTTTATAAAACCAACATTTTTAGAGATATTGGCATATATATGAGTACAATTTTTGAATTTAGTTGTAAAGAGATACTACTAAAGTTTAAACGCAATAATTCTCCAATGCCATTGAGTAATTAAATATAAGTAGGTCTCTCAAAAAGGTTTGTTATTTTTCCTATAACCTCTTAGGAGAAATTTTTGTACAACAATGTTATATCTCCTTCATTTTAGACTCAATAGTCAATATCAAAAATTGTTATTGGTCAAAATTTATAAAGGAGGAATTGAATAGCAATGCGATGACCTGAAGATGTGCAACACCTAATAAAATGTTTAAATTTTAACCGGAAGTCGAAGTTTTAATACAAAGTGTTGGCCATTGTGAACCCAATATTGATCTTTTTTATTTGTCCAAACATACAAATGAAGACATTAATTTTTTTTAGATAAAATTTTAAAATTTAAAACCAGGACTCAAAAAATCTTTTACGCAAGTATAGTGCAATTTATGCTTAAGTTTGCTAGTGTATATTATTTCGTTTCACATATATTACGAGTTTTGAGTAAATATCTCCATTTTTAAACAATAGAGCGAGCAAGTTCATGTGGAGTTCCGTACCATTTATTTTAGAGTATTATTGTTATTGAAAAAATATTGGTACAAACTTTCAAACAACGAAAAGAATATTAATAGTACATCGTTATATCAAAATATGGTTTGTAGAGTATATATAAATAATAATTTTAGCCATTATTAAATTTTTTAATCACCATTTGACTAAAAACTGCATTTATTATTCAAATGCTCTTTAATTTAGAATTTCGAGTAAACAATTATTATATATTCTAGGCCTATTTAAAATATTAAGGTACATTTAAACATTTTTGTTAAATTTAAACCACACATAGCTTAAGGTAAATCTACTATTTCTTATAAATAAACTTAGTTAAAAATATTTTATTTTATTCAGGGCATACAATAAAATATTATTATGAAATCTAAAACAAAAAAACTTAGTAGATAAATATTTCATTAATGCTAGCAATAGCAACGGTTTACAACTGTTTCCATACAATGCAATTTAAAATAATATAATTCAAAATGTTTATATTTGACACTATATTAAAGTATAAAAATATCTTCAATGCTTACCTCTATATACTCATGAAACAATTATTTATTATCGACCCTGTAAATTACCCTGTATATGTTCATTTATTGCACTATGTACAAGTATATTTTATTGTTAATAATCTAAACATATAATGAAAGCCCCTTTCTTCGAATTGAGAAGGCACAAAATATAAGAAATATACTATTAATTGTGAAGGTAATGGCATTCATTTTCTTAATTAATCACAACTATACCAATTATAAATTTATGGCAAGAATCCAAATATCATTATGAATGTTATATCTCAGCCTCTATTCCAATTTTTAAAAGTTAAAATATTAAAACTATATTAAAACAAGAAAGTTATAACCTTCAAGTAAATAGTTGTCAAAATAGTCTAGTTTACGCCAATACTTTTAAATAATATATTATACGCAATGGTTTGATTAGTAGAAATTGCACAGTCATTATGTTAATTCAAACACATGATCATAATTATATGCAATTATATAGTAAATATAGGACTTATAAATATATAAAATACACAAACCATTTACTAAATAACTTATTAAGTCACTAGAGATCAATATTGAATTAAATAAACAGAACGTATTTACAAAGTATCAAAATAAAAACGAATATATTATAATTCGATTTTATGATTTACTTTGTGGTCGACTAGTTGTTTAAATTAACTCAAAATTAGGTTCAATCTTCTCATAATATCAAATCACGCACATTATAATAGTAGGTCTCACAATTGAGTAAGGCTAGGAGGTGATAAATCAGGGTATCTCCGATCGTCCATTGGGGAATCCCTCAAATCGTCAAGCGTGGGAGAGTTCCAGAACATTTCCGGACTCTCTGAAGGTAGCGCGCAGGTAGAACGTACCGGTGACAGTTCGCGTTTAAGAGATCCTTCCACCTCGCTCACCTCTCTGATGAAATTACAAGCGGAGGAAGCTCCTGCTTCCATCGCGAGCCTAGAAAGACAGAGCAGAGGGTCGCTGGACCCCGCCGGAGGTGAGACGTCTTCTCCCCAGTGGCAGCAACTTTGAGAAGGAGGCGTGGATAAAGGGGGGCTCACCAAGCTTACATCTTCTGCTGGGGAAGTCGGGGGGAATTTGCGTTCAGGGACCAGCTGATAAAATGGTGTCTGCGGGATCTGATCCCTCGTCGCGTGGTTGTAAAACTGCTGTTGCTGTAAGGGTGGCTGATGGAAATGGTGTTGCTGCTGTTGGTAATCACAGTAGTTTGGTTGATGAGGGGTGAAGTAGGGATAGTTTGGCGGGTGGTTGAAATAACAGTTTGGAGCAGGAGCGTTTGGAGGTATTAAGTTGTTGATGCTATAGTTGTTGTTATTATTGTTACTACTGTAAAACTGCAGATTCGTTTTGATATCCTCCGAAGAATCATAAGAGTCTGATGCTTGCATTTGATGAGGCGGTTGGTGCTGTTGATAGACGAGGTCCAGGTTGAAACTGGGTGTTGGGACGGGTGAAAAAGTGCTGTGCCCCGAGTTGCTTCTGGGAGAGTTTGACTGGTTAGAGCAGGAAGATGCCGGAGGGCTATCTATACGGTCTGACATGGACACCATGGGGGTGTCTTCACTGTAGGTGTTCTTCAGCTTCTGATCCTTTTTGTACTTCATCCTCCGGTTCTGGAACCATATCTTGATCTGCCGCTCCGTGAGACTGAGGGAGTTGGCCATGTCGATCCGCCTTGGGCGGCAAAGGTACTTGTTAAAGTGGAATTCCTTTTCTAGTTCAATTAGCTGGGCGCTAGTGTAGGCGGTGCGACGCCTCTTGGTAATGCTGGCTCCACTGCTGCCGTTAGCTTCTGCAGCGTAGGAGTATTTGCCAACGGGATAGTCTGAAAAATAAAATGAATAACATTAAATTACCAATTTTTAAATGATAGGGGGAAAAAAATTGTTCGACCAAATCAAAATTATTTTATTATAGTTTGGAAAACATAAAAACTCAATGTATGTATATGTTACACCACAATATTAAAACACACATAAATTTCATGAAGCGGGCAAATATTGAAGCCACCCAGTTAATGGATAGCCAGTTCATGAACTGGGAAGCACAAGCGCTGCACAATTCATGATCTGGACTATTTTTTGCTCAGTTTTTGAAATTGTTGGGAAAAGAGACCAGTACATGGAATGAACAGATATTTGACCGATTATTGAACTGGACAAATTCACGAATGGGGTGGAAGATATACAGTGCAATCTATCATGTAGAACAATCTACGGACACACATTTTGAAAAAAAAAATATTGGAGATGTTTTCTAAGATATTCAAATTTTAGAAATTTAACAATTAGTAAGTTACTCTTAATTCGATGTCTTCCAAAATACAAGTAGCTCGTATTGTGCTATTCATAACGTAAAACCCTCCCCAGATATCCAATTATAACAACATCATTACAACCATATAAAAAAAATTTGAAATTTCAAAAATCACTCACTTATTTTAGAGAGAAAGAAAATTGTGATTTGACATTGAGATGGATCCAAATTACATAAAAATATAAAATTTCAAGGAAATCCATATTTTCTTTTGGTCTGGAACCTCAAGTGAAAGTATAAAGATCCATTGAAAAAAAAAAGTTGCAAGATCTCGAACAAATACCAAAAATGTCTTTGTACAAATTAAGTTTAAGGTAATTAAATGTAATTATGGATAAATATATATTCGGTGATTTGTTCGTTGTTAAATTGAAAACACCGTGTGTAATCTAATTAATTACAAACTGTTTTTTATTAATTAAATTAAGATCACCTGTAGATGGTGGACGGAGGCAAGAAACAAACAAGCTGAGAAGCTCTTCAATTCAGCACCAGAAGGTGAAGGGGTAGTTTCCTATGATTGGCAAAACGTTTGTATTTTATGTGATTAATGTCCTAAAAGGTACAACATCATGCAACATAAACAGTGGTGGCGGGACCTTAATTCTTTATGAGTAAGATATGTATAGAAAAGGTTTTTATATTGGTCTTTCCCCCCAACACCCTCACCCTATTCCACACCTCGATAAATGTTTGAGAATTAGATGCTCTCAAAAGCTATTTAAAGTGGTCTTCCTCCCCGATTTTTGAAATTTAGAATAATTTTATAAGATACTTGAAATATTCTTTCATTGAAATTCGGGTGATTCTAGAAACCATCTGGAGTGGTCCTCCTGCAGCAAATTTTTGGAAATGTTATACTTTCAGAAGCGGTTTGAAATGGTCCTAACGTGAACATTCTTCAAAATAATATACATTTAAAAGCTATTTGGAGTGGTCCTCCCCTAGTGAATATTTGAAAATTGGGTGACCCTTGAAGTTATTTAGAATGCTCCTCGCCTGATTTTTTTGAACGATAAATATCTCTAGAAACTATATGAAGTCGTCTTCTCTGGCAAATATTTGAAAATTGAATGTCTATAGAAGTCATTTTGAGTTTGATTTAAGGCCATCTTTCAGCTTCAAATTTAATAATATCAGAAGATTTTAAATATATCCATGGAAAAAAATTTATTTCAGGGGTTGACAAATTCCTTTACGGGGGCGATGACCCCTGTACCCTCCCACTTTTTCTACCACCCCTGAACATAAATTAAAGGGGAAGGAATAAAATATTATTTTTAAAGGTGTATATATTAAAAAAAAATTAAAAAAATTTGATATCGGTAAAAAAATTAAATAGTATATGTAGGCCTAGTAAATAATAGGGGTGCTTGGCTATAATCAGTCACAAATATGGTCATTTGGCAACTATTTTTTTATCTTAACCCGATAGTTGAAAAATAATCTGCATAGTCGGTAGTTGTATATCTATTATGTTATAAATGTCCTTAAGGGACTTAAAGTAATTGCTTCAGCAGCTGAGCTTAATTTTCACGTATTATTCTATTAATAAATTATTTAAAATCTATTTTTAATACTTATGAACTCTTAATATAAATATAAATCATTTTGTTTAAAGAAAAACAAGTTGGGGTACTATAGAACATCATCGTACTTAAAATGATGATGTATTATTATTAACACCATGTCTTACTACCAGTTCAGGTTATAAGCACTTACGCTAATGTGTAATGTAGGGTGATTGTGAGATGAAATGGAGGACCTATAGTTTAACGTGGGATCCGAACCATGGTGGAGGCCTGGCATTCCACACATTCACAAGTTGTGATTAATTCACGTTTTGTCAGAGGGGAAGGAAGTGTTTGGCAACCAGATAATTATGTGCCAAGACCTAGGATTGAACCCTCGACCCCTAGCATAGAAGTACGATACTTTACCTCTAGACCACCAGGACACCTTAATAATTATATAGATCCAAGATAAGATTTTTACTTAGAAAATTCTACTTTCTGTACAGTATTTTCTTTAAACTTAACCGTTTGGCTTACATGTTAACTATGTGCAATAAATTTACTTTCTTACTTTTAAAATAAGTTATTTTTACACATTAAGGAGAACGTAGGTTAAACATCATTCTCTTTAGTCTGATTTGATGACTATGGGAAGAATGGGGCTTTAGTACCAGCCTAGCTTACTAATTGTGGGTACTCCTAGATATTTTCCCATGGCAACCTCGTGCAAATGCGGGTATATTTCCTTTGTGTTACATCTTCTTCCTCCCTCTATCATTAGTTTAGTTAATTGCGGTGCGCATAGCCTGGAAGGCTAGTCAGGAGTGGTAAGAAAAAGTATTTGAAGAAATATTGAAAATGGATCTTCTGGGGTTGAATTCGTCCCTTATTTATGATAAGTATTTGTTTTTATAATATAATTATATTATTATTTATATTTGAGTAGAAGGGAATTGAACGAAGAACCTCTAGTTATGTGGACGACGAGCGTCAACCTTCCTGGCAATCCAAAACCTTGCAGGTAGAAAATCTGCGTGTATGAGAAGCTTCATCCCTTGCACGTGACGTCTAATAGGTGGAAAGGGTTCTGAACCCCCCCACGTATTGAAGGGCAGTAAAAACCTTCACAAGGGGGTTGAGATGGAGAAGGAAAAAAAAAGGGGGAGGTTGGTATAGATGGTGTGGGTGACTATTGAAGCGCACAACCAAGCTTTATGAATAAAACAAAAGTTTCTTAAACCGTATAGAAGAAGAGACGACGAAGGTTCGGACCACTACTTGGGGGTATCAAACAGAATAGTTTATTCGTTTGATTTTTTTTTTTTTAGGGAAAGGGAAATTGTGAGGCGAGGGTGATTCAAATAGGTTGGAGGGGTAGGCAAAACCCTACCATATTTCCGAGGAGAGATGGATGAAATAGGTTTGAAAGGAAAATAAACCTAATATAATCTCACGAGATGTTTTTAAAATATTATGTATAGCTTACTATTTTGGTAGTAACAGGATTTTTAAGAAGGTGTTAGTTGAACCAATGAGTTGTTTATAGTAAACAAATGATTTTATTGAATTTTTTAGTTAACAAAGTTAAACAACTTTGATTTGAATTATACGGTCAACCTTATTGAGAATATGCTGAGTTTTGACCTCATCAATAAGGTCAGGGATTGAGCTAAACCGGATGCACGGTTGATAGATTTTTCTTCTCGTCAATAGTTTTCCAAACTTTCTCCAGTTTAACCCTGGTATAATAACTAATATTGCCTTTTCATCTTGTTTCTTTTGAGGGAACTTGAGTTAAAGCCAGTGTTTTAGCAGTATTTAATTCAAAACTTTTGTTTTGAAAGTTGACCTTGGTGGGCTTTGGGTAAAGTGCTTGCTTCAAGAGCAGATGTCCGTGGGTTCAAACCCGGCTGAGATCAATGGATCTTTCTTGAGCAACAAAATCCGTAACATAACTTTCTTTGGAGGGGAAGTAAAGCCGTCGGTCCCATGTCAATTGTGGTATGTAAAATAACCCTAGACCGTGTGTAGAAATACTGTTCCTGACAAACATGGTAGGCACTTTCGTTCTCGCTCATGGATTTATACAATCCATTGGTTCAGAAACTGCACGTTAAATACTTCAAATTTTTAAAAAAAATGGCCAAAATAAATCAAATATAGCTCCAGTAGAAAAAAAGAGTTTAATTTTCCTTACATAGTAATGTTAAATATATGTCATGTACTGTATATAGTGGCATTAGATAGAATTTTTAAATGAAGATAACAAGTTTTCAGTAAATTTCAGGAAACTCTTGATAAATATTCAACTACTTCAACTTCCCACGTAATATCAGAAACTTCCATTAAATAAAATTAATTGCATTTAATCAGTTTTCTAATATGTAAAAAAGTATTTGAATAAAACTAAAATCAAAGCGTTATTTTGTGTTTGGTCAATATCATTAATTTATATGAAACTAAAACTGAGATATTATCCACAAGGCTAAATCTACTTTTGAACGCGTATTACCTATCTAAGTTAAGTGTAGTCAATATTAATTATAATCAATTAAGGGTTATAACCAGTGTAACCTCTAAGAAACATATTATAAAAAACAATAAAAGAAGTTCCATTTAAAGATAATGCCGAGATTACCGTGTCATCGTATGAAAATATTTAATCTCGATAATATTTTATTATATCAAAGCTTGGTATAATTTATTTCAGTATCATATTTAATTTTTTTATAGCAATGAATGTATATATATTTCACGTTTTAAATTAATTTGAATTAAATTAAATTTAAAGGGCACACTTAATTTTTTCTTCTATAAAAAGGCAAAAGTTTTTTTTTATCCCCAAACGAAAGGTCAACGACACTTGCAGATATTCTTTGGAGAGATGAGCCAGAAGAAACTTAAAATGTAACCAACACAATAGCATTCACTAGGAAGTAACTTTTCCAAATAACAAAAAAAAAGCAGCTATTTTCTTCCTCTTGTATACAAAAGATCATGAGAAACGGTAGTCTCAAAGCTTTCCATGACAAGCGTGGGAGAAACTAAGGAGAGGAGTAAGAATTTTTACCGGCAGCGGCCTTTTAACAAACTTGTCACTATAACTGTGGTGCTTGTTACAGTCATATATCTGTCACAGCACAGACTTTACAAGTCTTTTCATGGAGCCGATAATCCTGTTAAACAGTGACTAGGACGGATGTAAAAAATAAACGGCACGACATAATTCAATAAACTCTCATTATTGTGTATTATGGCTTCAAAGATAGTTATAAAAAATAGGTAAAAAATAGGTTTTGAGTAAACTATCCTGATAGGTTAAGATTTTTTCAAATCTTAAATTATTTTGTTTATTGATTCCAATATTGGCTTTAGGATTGCCATAATTGTTCAAGATTTTACAAGGAGAAACTCTAAAAATGCTGCTCGCTAGATGTGGAACGTCCTAATTTGATATAGTTTTTATGCGGCTTACCTGTGTGAAGAACGGATCAAATAACTAGTTAAGTATATCACAAACATTGTTTTAATAACATTGTAGCTTACTGTAATAAAATGTATTGACAAACACATTCCTAAATTGTGTTACTCTATAAAGGAGGTAGAGGATATCAGACTAAATAATGGTCTATTGAGTATTGCGATCCAAGTTAGATTTCAATGGTATCATTTGAGACATTAAAAGATCGCCTTAAGGGGATGGATCACCATGAGAGATGAGCGCGGCCGGTTTCTAAGGCGATTTCTCTGTACAAGATTACTAAGAAAACTATTATACATATTTTAATCAGATTTTTACTACTGTAAAGATCAATTCATTTACATGGTTTATAGTTTATTC
>CABFWO010003732.1:0-80202 GCA_902155825.1 Timema genevievae
ACTCAGGTTCATCATCTGGTCGACCCCCTCTCCCTTCACCCAGGAAGAGGAGACAAATCAACGGTCGTTCTCTCCACATTCAAATATTATCGACAAAAATGTCCTTCTCAGTATATATATATATGTCAAGTTTTGTGAGTTGCAGCTGTAACTTTTATATTATGACTGTTACCTATAAAATAACACTAATTAGTACCAATACACAGTAAAACGTTCTTATTGTCGACCACAATAATTTTTCCTACCAATATCCAACTAGGTATAGGCCTACATTTTCTTTCACTGTGTCTCACTATCCATTCATATTGTATGCATACATATTAATTATACTGTGTTTGGGATGAGGAAGCTAGAACTTATATAAAATGTACCAGCATTAGCATGGAGGGATAGTGAAAAACTATATAGGAAAAATCACCCTCAACACACCTGACCAGCATCCAAACCTTTATTGCCTCATTACTGACAATCCAGTTTAATGAGAGAACGGTACATTAGACCAGAGGTCGGCAACCTACGGCTTGCAGGTCGATTATATAACCTACGGCTTGTAGGTCGATTATATCTGGTTTGAAACATATTTAGCAAACAAACAAATTGTGTTCATAAAAATGACTAATAACTAATTACTTTATGATAAATATAAGATTGAAATTTTTTGCTTGATTTTTTTTCAAAGAGGCACACAGAATTTTTTTAAAGCCCATACGAGCCAATAAAAGGTTGCTAACCCCTGCGTACTGCGTAGACCATGTGACTACATATTCAAGTTAGCCTTTCTATAGCTACTCATTTATCATAATATAAGGTTACCTCCATACCTTACTAACTCTCCTTCCGTGTGAGGTCGGAGAATGTTGATAATGGTCAAATCACAGTCTGTGAGAATTATATTCCCACGATCATACAATTCTAAGATTATGTGATATGCAACTTCACCGGATCCAAACTGGAGGTCAACAATCCGGTCCATACCCAGCTGCCGCATACTTTCAAGTCGTTTGTTTTTCAAGTGTTTTCGCATCTGTAAATAAAGCCTAGCTCAGTACGTGAAAGCATGGACAATTTTTCACAGAATGATATCGGTATAAATATATTAAAGATCAAAGTGGCTTGACTTTTTATTTATAGTGTTGATATGTCTAACACTGTGGGCAAATTATTAATGACTAATGAAGTTGGTAGCCTAGGCTATAACTAAAATACACACACTGGCATTTGTTTGAAGAATGGGGGTTAAGCTACATATGTGGGGAAAAAAACACCATCCAGGATTTGAGATTTAGTTTCAATCTATTTGGTCAAAATTGAGAATAATTGCCAGCTGAGCATGTTGACTGCCAGTGAATAGCACACATAGCCCTAGATGTTTCAAAATATGTATGACCAGATTATTACAAAACTACAGTGCAGTTACAATTTTCTTGACCATGCTTAATATTTTAGTTTAATCAAAGAAAATAAGACATGTGAGTCAAATTTGGCCATTTCAAGATGGGGATAATGGTACCGCGAGAAAAATCTAATGTTTTGGAAGTTTTTTTAAACAAAACTTTTTTTTTTGCCAAAATAAATAAAATAATGCTACAGTACAAACAGAGTTTAATTTTCTTCCCACGGTGATATCAACACTTCTTGAATATCTGTCAAAGGTGTCCTGGAATTTAATGACAAGGCCTAACTTTTTCTCTTTATTAAAATTTTCTCATCTAATGCCGCTATACTCATGAAAGATGTTCAAGAACTTTTGAGGTCACCATCTGAAGAAAATTAAACTCTATGTTTATATTTTAATTATTTTGACTAAAAATGTTTTGATATAAAAACTTCAAAAACACTTACCTTTTCTAATGCTCCTTATAGCCCCGAATGAATTTAAAGTTAAATTAAATTGGGCAGGTAATTAAAAGAGTCACATAGCCTAAAGAAACCAATATTATAGCTAGTGTGTGGACACAACTTTAGAATCATTCATAATTTGTAATTATTGTTTTCTCTTATTATTTCACTCTTCGTTATTCATGATTTGCTAAGTATAAAATGATATTAACTCACCTTCATGCTGAATCCAGAAGGAGCAACATTCTTTGGCCACTCAAACGCAGTTGTGTGGATGCGATTCCCAGATTCTAGCAAAAGAATAGCTTTCTCTTCGGTTCTTTGAAGCTTAATAAGGTATGTCTTATGATCTATGTCATAAACTTGTGCAACCCGCATGCCGATTAATCTAGGAAGAAGACAGAATCAATAGTCTTATCATATGTGGATTTATATTAATTTTGTAAAAAAAAGATGGAGTTTATAAATCTGTAGGGCCTACTCTATCTTTTTCAATAAAATATAATAGGGGTTTTAAAGTTTTGTTTATATTTAAAAGGAAGTTTAATTGCATGCATACAAAATATTTACATAATTTAATCAAAATTTTAATAACTTACCTACTTTTTGTTTCGTTTTAAGTTTGGAAAAAAACAATATTTACAAGCCTATTTAATGAGTTTTAACACAAGTATTTTAGACGAACGTTGAAACTTAGAACAAACTTAAACAATGAAAGCCATCTTTCATGTTGATTTTTTTTAACACCGCATCTTACTACCCATTTGGGTTATACATTTATGTACTAGTTAAGCTAATGGGTTATGGATGAGAAAGAGTGAATTTAAAGGAAGTGTACCCGCATTTGCCTGGAGAATGGGGAAACCATTAAGGAAAAACTACCCTCACTACACCCGAACCAATATCTCCCCATCATCGACAGTCTATTCTATTGCAAGAGTAGTGCCTTAGACCATAATGCAGCCAAAGAGGGCTGTTGCATTGTTATTTGGTTATAGGCCTAGTATTATAATGTAATAATACTGCCATATAAATACGAGTAATTGGGTATTTGTGCAATCAATCAACCCAGGCTCGTGTACAAAATATTGTAACTACAAGAAATTGAGTCACGTGTATCAGGGTTTAACATAACAGCCATTAAATCTAATAAACATTTACCAATTATTTAAAAAAAAATTTTTAACAAAAATAACATTAGCCTATTACAAGAAATTACCAACCACATTTGACAAATAAAAGGGAAAGACTTTAAAATATTAACACGATTTAAGTCCAAATTTAGAAAATAATAACTTGACTCGCATATTTCACAGGAAATCATTCGGCAATATACCTGAACATTTCCTGAAACGCTTCAACCTCTAAAAACACATAAATGCCCACCTAACTAAATGTATAAGTTATACTCATTCCAGATTTGACTACCTAACATTTAATTTTCTCAGGCATGGAAGGTTAAGTTAGGTTGAGTTAACTTGTATTTTATAAAATATAAACCATTATTTTACAATTTTGAACATGTTAATATATTTTATTTAATAACTAGCCTATAGGCCTAGTTCATATAAAATAATCGTTTGAATGTTATGAATTACAAACTAAGCTAACATAACCTTACATGTGTGAGAAAATTAAATGTTAATAAGAGTTTGGATGGGTAGGCCTATAAACATTTAATTAGAGTCTAGTCATTTTTAAGATAAGTTGACACAGTGTAAGCCTACACAGGGTTCATACACAAAATCATGAAATTTTTTTCAGGACATTTCAAGGACTTTTCAAGGATTTGCTACAATTCCTCAAGGACAAGTGTATAAAATAATCTTGGCAAAATACACATCAGTACATAGTTTCTTCTATTTAAATATATATATATTAATGCAAGCTCCCAACGCCCCTAAGCCTGCACCTTTCCACACATGTTGTTATGTTTTTAATGTATTCCATAACGTAATGAGCTATTTTAATAATTAAAACATGACATAGCCTTACTTGCAAATAATCATCGATGAAATGTGGGGTTCCCCTTTCAGTGATGAGTTTAAAGGTCAGGGGCTGGTTGTTGTGTCTGTTCTAGATATAAGTTAGTTTATAAATCGTGTGCAGTATATATAATCAATCAGTTTAGAAAGTGTGTGTTAAATATCACAAATAAATAAATCACTTGCAAATAGTTGTTATATTAATTATGTTTGAGTTACTTTTTATTTCTTAGGTACAAATATAATAAAAGTTATCTAATTTTTACAATAATAATTTACCGTCATGTTTAAAAAAAAGCATACGATCGGGTCAATAGGAGTATGTTATGGAATGTTCTTGGAGAGTATGGTGCGGATGCATGATTGGTAAATTTGCAATTAAGGCGGTGTATGATGGAAGTAAAACGTGTGTTAGGGTGGATGCAGCTTTGAGCAAATGGTTTGACATTGAACAGGGGGTTAGGCAAGATTGTGTTATGTTTCCATGGTTGTTTAATGTTTTCATGGATAACTGTATGAGGGATGATTGTGAGGACACGGTTTATGTAAAATTAGATCAACCCCCAAGTAAGGGATAGCTGATAAAAGGTTAGTAATTACAGTAGCCCCCCAAAATGATATTTGTCCTCAAGGTAATACATAACCTATAAAAGCTGTCACTATAACTAGGAAAAGAATTAACACCCCAATTATTCAAGTGTATATGAAAGTATATGATCTATAATATAATCCTCGTTTTATAATCAACGCAAAATATTTTAACCTTTTTTTCCCTTTTCTATTCCAAAAGTAATTTATAGTGCCGTATGGTAGTGTTATGTTCGTGAAAATATTTTTTTGAAAAATAAATTTTTGTGTACTAGACCCTAAAATTTCAGACATAATAATGGGCTTCATTGATAATAAGGAGATAAGACTATTTTGACTAGGTGACCCTATGATTCTAATTTATCATGCCTCGGACACTCATTCGGCCTTTTACCCTGCCGAATCGTCTCTACTACCTATTTAAATAACTAAAAGATAGAGTAGGTATCTAGAAAAGAGATTTAAAATAGTTTTTAATCTCTTCAAAACTTACTTTTGTAGCTCAGTGACACTGCATATTAAATCATATGTACTGAATCTATTTTTCATTTTGAAGTAGGTTATATAATTATAAGTTAATTTTTATTTTTTAGAAAAAACTGATAGTATTTTATGTTTAACAGCAAATATTTGTCCTTAATAAAGTATAAATCACATATAAATTCTTCATTTGAAATACTTCAATGACATAATATGATAACCGTAATGATGTAAATAAGAGTATAATAAGATTACGGGTAATATTTCTTTACGCACAAAATTCAAAAAAAGTTATTATTAAAAACTTTATGACACCTTTACTGTTTCCTTTACTTTGGTTTTATATCACGTCAACATTGACATATTTGTTTTTATTCTTTTCCATACCAACTTGTCTCATGACCCAACAAAATTACCAAGAACGTTCTTAGGAACCAGCAGTAATTAATGTAATAGCGCTACAGAAAATAAAGAGCTATGATATTTATAAAAATGATAGAAGATACATAAAATATTTATTCCCTTTATCTCAACTGTAGGTCATCCAGGGGATTCCAGGGAAGGAAGGGTGGTATTTGAAAGCTATCAGAAGGTATTATTCTGTGCAAACATTGTCTGAAAGCGACCAAGTAGCCAAACATGTATTACGTAAAGCACTGTTAGGCCTTTTTTTGACCCCCTCCTCCTTATCACGCTCCATAACAATTTGGCAAACCCCCTTCCCCCTTTAAGTTACGTAACGCTTACAGTTTCAAATTTAAAAAAAGCACCTTTTTCTCATGTCATTTTCGAATGGGCCTTTTTTTTATATATAGTAGACTATGTAACCACACGGTCTAATTTGGAAGGCGTGTCTGTATAATAGTGTGTGTTATGGATCGCGAATGACAAAACGAGTGTTACAGGTTATTGTAATTAGCCTATAAAGAAATAGAATAGAGGACCTGACCACATAAATATTGTCAGCATTCCTTAGTCATAAACCAGGTCAAAGGCCAGGATAAAATATAGGGGATCCAGCTATCGCGGCTGGCTAAACAAAATCGCAGTCTAGGGGTCACTCTGCCCAATTCGGGACTACGCTAGCTAGGACGACGGTTCACCAGTATTTTTAGAGGAGGGCTACCGCTCGAGCCCAGGGTACCGGGGTTCAGAAACCGTGTAGGGACCATATAGGTGAACCGGGCAGGAAGGAAGGTTCGGCGAGTTACCGCGGTGAACCGGGCAAGAAGGAAGGTTATGTTGGGCCGTTTAGACGAGAAAAGAAAATACACGTGAACATTGAACTGTGGTTTATTTCTCTGAGTAGTTGTTGACTAGCGCTAAGCTGTACAACGCAAATAATCTCTGGGTAGAGCACGATGGACCACTTTGGGGATGCAAGAGCGTTACAGAGAGAGATAAAGTGTAGAGGGGCGGTAACAAGTTCTACGATTGCCTAATTTCATACGTAAACATAAAAGTCTAAATGACATCATCATACCTTCTCACAAACAGCTTAGTTGTTGGGCTTAGGATTAAACCTACTCCCTGACTTTCCCTTACCCATTCATCAATATCCTCTAACAGTTCATTCTCTTTACCACACACTCGTCTCACATTCCACGTTTCAATAGTCTCTGTTCTCGTCAGCTTTTCAACAGATAGGCCTTTCAGTATAAACCTTAGCTGCCCATCATAGCTTTGGTCATCCGAGGCTAATATTGGTAAATTGATTTTAGCAATAAATTTAGAGTTGACCAGGTTATTAGGCTGGATCGTACCCACCACCATGACACTATTCGAGGCTTTCGATAAGGATATTGTACCAATTGGTGTTGGGATATTTTAGCCAATATACCACAAGTACAACCATTCCTCAATCTTACCCTGAGCACACTTGCACTGTTCCTGCAAATCAGTATCCCTAATATAGAGACTGCCTTGACGGCCAGTACACCGTTGCTCATGTCACTATCACCAGGAGGTATGGTGGTGCACCAACACACCAGGACAAAATAGTACACAATAGTGCGTGAAATAATTAATGAAGAAGTATTATGTTTACACTTGTATCAGGTTAAAACTGGCCACCAAAGTAAAAAAATTAAGTTTTTATAATTTATATTATATATACCAAATAAAAGTTTCAAAGTAAAACGTTTTAATTTGTAAAGCGTGTAAAAACACAACCTCTTCGACTGTTTGTATGACGTCATAAATCACCCTTGTTTCGGCTGGTTCACCATCTTAATTTCAGAAGAGCATTACAGCATTTTAGAAGCTTTCGTTTGAAAATCATTTTTAAGTGAGCCATAGATGTCACTTACACAAAAAAGAAACAGCCAAACGGTTATTTTCATAAGTTCGTGTTTCATTAATGTAAAAATGTTGGTAAATTAAAACTTTTTTCTGGGTGATTTTTTTTTTTTTTTACTTCTAGAAGTAAGTACAAATCAACATTTGGTCTTGCAGAACATATGGTTTGGCGATTGGCTTTAATATGATACTTTTTCCTAGCTGTCAGATACCACCTCTTCTGCTGTGGATACCCTACAAGTATATCAAATATATTCTTTTAAAACGTTTTAAAACTCCTCTTTTTTTAAAAAAAAAATAATGGTTTCGTTATACAATGGGGCCTGATTTTTCGCTGTATAAACGTTACATAAATACCCACATATAGTTGGATATGATTGTACATTATTTGGGGAAATCAGAAAATTTCAAATTGGCAAACCAAACAATGTGCCATGTTTGTCAGCACATAACTGCGTGAACAGTTGTTTTCTCTTATGAAAAGGAACCAAACAACTGAGCGATCACAGATCACGTACAACCAGCTGCCATACGTATAAAAGTGACTTTAACACAGTATTTTAAGTAAGACGCAATGACCCAAAAAGATAAATTACCGAGGTTTTCTCATTCCCTGTCTCAATTATATTAATATAAGATAGCCTTTATGTTAGACGTAAAAAGAAGGTAGCTAATGGGTGATGAGCACCGAAGATGAAAGGTTCTGGGCTCAAATGATTTCTGGGTTCTTATTTATTTTATTAATGTAGATCGTATAAGCTATTTGAATTAAGTAAAATACTATGTTTATTCATGTCTTCATATTAACTTTGCAAATAAATGATGTAATGTTAAAAGGTGGTCACTCATTCAACTTTATCAGATCAACATGAAGTATAAACAAAACGTAAATACACACATATTTTATTTACACAAATAATAGATAACAATACACACTTTAAAGATTCAATGAATCCTAAATTTGACCAAAACCTATTCTGCCAGAACACTTTTCAGAGCCACATACACGGTTTCCTTGTTAAAAGGACATTTTGAGAAATTTGCGCTGCAGTTTCCACCTTGTTTCCCCTTGTCCACGGCCTGCTTGATGCTAGTTCCGTCCAGCATGAAGGACAACACCGCGTTGCTGTCAACAAATAAACAATACAGTAAACGACAAAATAAACAAACAGTATAATGCTATATAAGAATAAAACCAATACACATACTATCCCAAAACCATTCATCAAATATACAGTAAACAGGTATAACTTGTTATGCAATCCACAACACTTTTTCCTCTAGAAAAGTGACCAGTGAAATACCATAAAGATGCTTGTCCTGTCCGCTGCAGGGACAATGGACAGGCATGTGTGCAGTCTACATCGTCGTGCCATCCAAAGGGGAAACGGGGATGAAAGGGTGGTGTGACGTAAAGGGAAATCTGGATATATATTGGAAATAAACTTTGATTTTTCAATGGAATTATATTATTTTGCTATTTCAAATTAATAAAGCATGTAGTAATTCAATTAGTTTATTAGAAAGTGGGTCCAAAAAATGCCCCTGCTTCAGGTCTCCTTGGATCTTCTGTGAGTGGCCCTGATCGCCATAGTTACTTTTAATTAAATTATAAAGCCTAATATTACTACGTAGGTTTATATCCTTACTGTCCTTAAATTTTCTAAATATTGTTCCCCTTCCCCGTATTCGTACTCACGTAATGTCATCTCAACCAATGAGAAAATTGAAAGCTCTGTCCAATCATATCTATTGAAAATAATTATTTTATTAAATAAAATGTATTATAATATTATACATATACTATAAGACTAGGTATATTAATAATAATATATTCCATTAAATTTATTTCATGGTATATATGTGTTATGTATTTACTGAATTTAAAAAAATACTTATTTAACTTAGAACTGAGAACCAACCTTCTAGGAATTAAAATTAGTTCTTAAGGAACTATCCAGAGAAACTGAAGAACAGAATCAACTCATCTTTTTAAATAATATAGCAAAAGTAATATGATATATAAACGATATAATATGTGAAGTGGAAGAAATGCATTTTTTTTTTTGCGTCACAATCGTGAGTTGAGATACAGACATAACTTATAATCATTTTCAAATAGCAACATAAGCTTACAAGTACATAAATAAATAATATAATTGACGTTTGTGCCTACCTCGCTACGTTATCAATGACAGTGTCGACGCTGGAAGCTGATCCTTCAGCCACCTTGGATGACACCGACTTCATATACGAACACACTGCTCTCTGCATGCAAGACGAGGAATCAATGTTATTCTTGGAGAGCGCTTCATCCACGCGTGACAGTACCTTCATCACGTCCGTGCTACTGATGGAGTTACCTGGCGCATCTTCGCCTGAGAGACGGTACATATCATATAAACGGAAATTTCAACACAAACACTTGTTCCAAAGTAAACAATGTTGGGCTTTTGGGGACCTTGTTTAATATGTTCATTGATATTTAAAAAAACAACATAATAGTTGTTGGTTTATGAAAAAGTGAGATCATAAACTATCATTTAGACGGAATAAAATAAATAAAAGTTATTTAAATAATAATGAAAATACTAAGGAAGGTCCCAAAAAAGCTTAGTTTAAAACAAAAGCTTTGATTTCAGAGAGCACAAATTACTACCCAACAACAACAACAACAACAAAACGTTAAAAATAATTCAAAACTAGCAGGAACAACCTTAAATGAATATTCTATGAAATACTTTCGATTTATAAGGTATGATGAATATCACCCTCGAAATAGCTTACTGCATAGCTATTATGTAAAATTTGCACAACGCTTCGAGAAAAAATATTCGAAAGATACGAAAATATATCAGGCGATGAAAACTTAAAGAGGATAATGTTTAAGTATACAACCAAATCTACAGGCTTATATATTTATTTGGATATTAACTTAAGTTGCGACTGAAAACCCCAAAACTATTTGTCCTTAGATAAAAAAGACTATGATCGCGAAATTTAAGAGAACAGGTACGAAAAAACAATCTATTTGTGGTATTTAAAGTGACCTTTCTGAATCGACTGATTGTATCAGAACTCTAGTTATCGAAACTCTTACATCTAGAATACACACAAAATCCAGCCCCCGGCCGTTAGTTCATTATCGAGAAAGGGAAACCCATATTTCATCAATGTTATATTTTTCGACCATGCTGGGAATCGAACCAGAGACCTTAAACTCAAGAGATAGACACACTACCGACTGAGCTAAGGTGTAGACAAAAAACAAATTGAACTTCAATGAACATAATTGTTCTGACGGAATCGTAAAGCCAGAACATATACTTGGTTATGATCCTGTTCTTTGCCATGCCGGACACCTACGTTGAAACAAAACAACGCAGGGATTTGAAACCAGGTGCTTTGACTCCACGTGACGGCCGCTCCACCAACTGAACTGTCCAGGCTATGTTTCCAATCTGTGTATTTAGGTTTTGTTTGTTGTAATGTATAAGGTTTGCTATGTGTTGAGGCTACGATAGGTCCTCTACTCTACTCACTGCGTCCATATCCACTATATCCGCTGTACGAATCGTGCTGGGGTTTCTCCGAAAGAAGGTGCAGTATCTTGGGGATCAACACCACCGCTCCTAGACCAATCAAGGCTCCCAGAACCACGCCCCCTATATCCAGCTTCAAGGCACCCGAAGTCAATCCATTTGTTCCGCTGTAACCCTGCTGACAAGAAAGTAAATGAGGTTTTTTTAAATCTCGTTGATTTTTTTTCTCATAATTTTTGTATATTTTAATAATGATATTAGTTTAGTCTTGAGCTTTACATAAAGGGCGGGAATGCGAGAGGTAGCTGAGAGAAAAAATGTACCCCGACTGAAATAAGCTTTCCCCTCTCTATATTCATTTCACTCCCCTTTGATACTACGAATATTAAGCTGAAGAATGGTGTTGTATCCAACTCCAAATAGCTTCTAGAAGCATCCAATTTTCAAAAAAAATTGCCGGAAGAAGACCAATTTAAATAGCTTATAAGATATAACAGGCATCTAATTTTCCCAAATATTCCAGACAAAGACCACTCTGAAAAGTTTATAGGGACACTAAAATTTCAAAAAATTACCGGAGAAGGACCACCTCAGAATAGCGCATAGAAATTTTTTTTTAAATAATTCAGACGAGGTCCAAGCCAAATATCTTCTTGGAGTATCCTATTTTCAAAAATTCGCCTAGGGTTCCCAGGTCCCCCTTTAGCTTTGGGGTCATAACTCCTCAATCCCCTTTTTATTTGATTAGCTAATTTACTCCTCCTAGAAAATAAGGTTTCGCTACCCCTGAAGTCGAGTAGAACAAAGAAAGGGGCCCACGCTTTGCCCTCCGGGTCCGGTTTGAGCACTTGGTGAGCCTGATGTAAGTTATATATATTCTATAACCTATATGTAAAATAAATTACATATAAAATAATAATACATTTTAAATGATAAATACATATGTTTATATAATTATTTTTAAAATTTTACGTACTCCCGGGGATACGTGTACCTCGGGTTGAATACCACAGCTATAATTTATTGGAAATCTGATTCCTCAGACCACTTGGCCAAAGGTGAAAGAGTCCAGTCCCTATTCTTTCTCCAGACCAAAGCTTGTGCATTTCCTCCAAAATATACCTCACCCTTCCTGCCCCCTGACGTTAGAGTGTCCCCCCGATAGTCGACGGTGACAAGTGAGCGTGTAAGAGTGAATCAAGTACCTGCAACCCTGTGGTCCCGTAAGTGAGGAAACCAAATTTGGGATCTTTGGTCCTCTCATCGATGCACCGGCTCACTCCTCTCGTATCTGCTGGCATTGAAGCTGTCGGCGACGGAGGCTGCCTTGGTGGGATCTTGGGACTCCATGGCCAGCTGATCGCCTACCCCCGGCTGGATAAACCGCACTTCAGGACTCGGCACGAAACCACCCCTTGAACATGAACACACGTTAGTATTCCACTCGGCTTGGTTTAACTCTAGGACTAACACAACGACCGGCTCCCACACCATTGGTTTAACTCTGGGACAAACACAACGACCGGCTCCCACACCATTGGTTTAACTCTAGGACAAACACAACGACTGGCTCCCACACCATTGGTTTAACTCTAGGACAAACACAACGACTGGCTCCCACACCATTGGTTTAACTCTAGGACAAACACAACGACTGGCTCCCACACCATTGGTTTAACTCTAGGACAAACACAACGACCAGCTACCACACCATTAGTTTAACTCTAGGACAAACACAGCGACCAGCTACCACACCATTAGTTTAACTCTAGGACAAACACAACGACCGGCTCCCACACCATTGGTTTAACTCTGGGACAAACACAACAACCGGCTCCCACACCATTGGTTTAACTCTGGGACAAACACAACAACCGGCTCCCACACCATTGGTTTAACTCTAGGATAAACACAACGACCGGCTCCCACACCATTGGTTTAAGGTGAAAATGTAGGACACGCGAGTTAAGAGCAGTATTTTAGCAGTTTTTATATAAAAAAAGTTGATCAAAATATTTAACATTTTAATATTTATTTGGGGTATTTGATGTGCAATCTCTGAGCCGAATGATTATATCAGCACACGAGAATTTCTATGAGCGATAGCGAAAGGGCCTACCAATTTTGCCGGGAAAGGTATTTTAACATATCCTCCAGGATTATTTTACATGGCGCAATCGACATGGGCCCGAGTGGATACCACACAGGAGTTATTTTAAATATATAGATTAATAAATAGTTCAGGATAAATTGATGAATAGAAATCATCACAGTTCACAAACATGATTAATCATAAAACTTGTCATCGAAACTAACAAGTAGTTCTAAGAATAGTGTTAACACTATTACTAATTGTATCGACATGACAGCACGTATTGTCTCACCCTGTGGAGTCAAACTTCTTAGGTGCAGCCCGACAGAAACCTGTGATTAGTATCGCGAACAAGAGACCAATCATCGTTTGTACGCACCCCATCGTCTGAAACAGAGCAGGATGCTGTTATTAGGGGTATTTATGAACCTTCTGAACAAATTTATCATAAGCCCATTACTTCAAACTTACTTAACTCTAGAATACGCACAACATTCAGTCTGCCGACCTTCAGTTCATCAACTAGATATTTCTTTTTTATGTTAAACATTAAAATTATTGACGACTTATTCTTAATAGGTAGTGATTAAGCGGGCAAATGAGTGGAAATTTATTCACATTAGCATGGAGGGCGTATGAGTAAACCGCTTGTGGGAAACTATCGTCTCGTACACCCGCTTGAAATTCGAACCTCAACCTACCCACACCCCGGTAGTTTAGTCTATTGCGAGCTTGACACCGCAATTCTTAGGCAATATGGCCACCGGGGATGGTACTGTGAAAGAGAAAACTCACAATTCCACCACTGATAACATATCAGTCATGCTTGGAATCAAATCCGGTACCCTTATATCAATCTTTAATATTAGCATTATTTATTGAATTATTTATGTGAACTTTCTGAACAAACTTATTTTATCATTATAGACTTAAAAACTAGCTTAATTTTATAACAGACACAGTACCTAGTCGTCAGCCATTAATTCCTCATTATGGAAGGGTAACCCCCAATTTGGCCAGTGATAGATATTTCGGCGATATTAGAGGCCCCTTAGCTCATTACATAGACGAGCTACCGATTAAGCCAGTTGGTCCGCCAATACAGTTAGTTATATTTTGAGCTACTCCACTCCACAACACTTACTTTTTTTGTGTGTGTAGTTCAATATTCTTCCAATCGAATGCAAGGTGTGTTCTTAGCACTGGCCCACGAGCTACTGTGATATGTCTATAGACCTCACGTGTGTTTTATATAGACATCAGTCACACGTTACCCCTCTCCATCTACCACACTGTCACTTGCGGAGGACTTTCGTTTCTGTCCTTTGTGTCGTCCTCCGACCATTTGTTCGCGGCCAACCACGCGGAGAACAAACATTTCCTCGTGGACAAACATAATCTTCTCGTTTCTGGGGCGGGTTGTCACTCGGGGAATGAGGGGGGGAGAGTGTTGGATCTCTCCGAATTGTTCTGTTACGCGTGCTTCCACGCTGGATTGGTCTCGAGAGGGAATCCTGATGGCCGTACGTCGTACGTGAATCGGATCGCCGCCGTAAGAAGAGTCAGTCTACAGCTCAACAAATTTACTTCCCGTTTTATCAAAGTCATCACTCTCGTAAGAGTACCGATGACAAGGAGATCAGAGTTTTATAACCGGGTCGGGTATACTGAGGTTGGTTTTTCTTAAATGTGTTCCCACTTTTCTTCCACGCATATGCGGGTACACTTCCTCTGGTATGAACCTTCGATATCCCTAACACATTAGCGTAATTAGTATATATGCGTATAACTCGAACGTGGTGTTTTAAATAAAATGCCAGCCACAAAGAGACGACCAGCGGAATATTGGGCTCGGTGGTTTATCCACACCTGTAACAGCACATCGTGACAATCCTTTCTTTTTCTCGCGCTCGCTCTCAAGGTGAGAGTCCAGGGAACACAAGTTAAGGACAGTATTTTTGTGTTTTTTTATATCAACACATTTTATTTTGGTAATTATAAACAAAATAAATGGTTTCAGTGGAAGCATTGAGTTTAGATTCCTCACATGGGGGTATCAACAGTTCTTAAATATCTGTCAAGAGTGTCTTGGAATTATTTGGGGACAACTTTTTCTCTTCATTTAAAAAGTTTCTAGTCTAATTCTTCTATGCTTATTACAGATATTTAATAACTGTTGATATCACCATGTGAAGAAAATTAAAATATGTGTTTCTATTGGAGAAATTAAAAGGTCATCGCTAAATATCACGCGTGTGCAAACCAGAGTTTTCGTTCGGGGGAAATGCTTGACCTTGGGCATTCAATTTTAATATTGTCCAAAGCGAGTATTAGAGTAGCCTACATCTTAATTGTATGTATTGACTGACTCTTTGTTTAATAAAATATATTTACTCTTATTTACAACTTTACCAATGTTAATAATGGATACACCTTGACACTGGTTGTCTACCAGGCAGGGTTTACCACATTAATAAATATTTCAATTTTACTCTGCGAGATTCTAAATTTAACAGTGAAACAAAGAGCATAGATAGCGGAATAATTTAAAAAAAAACTGTCTTACAACGTGACAAACATTAGTTGGTCTCTCGAAGCAAGCTTTTAACAGCTTTTTTTAAAAAGTGTTAACACCTCAGACTATTTGAGTTATTCGTAAAACACAAGTTGAAGAAATATTCCTGTCAGCATGTAAATAGAATTGCCAGTTTAACCGTTTGTCTACCTAGAGTAGAAAAAAAGTAGTTTCTAAAATTTCAATCGACGCTGGTCGTTGGCTAACAGTAAGACGAGAGGCTAAGCGTTGTGGGTATGGAGAAGCGGAAGAGGGTACCTATGAGGTGAAGGTTAACAAGCAGCCTTCAGCGGTAATTAACTAATCATTGCACATACGTCATTGTGAAGGCATTTACTCGGTGTAAGTAATGAAAGGATGACATCAATTCGTATAAACTGCACCAGTATCCGCCTGGAACGACACTGGTAAGAAAATGAGGTGCAATCAGAAGAAATGGATCCCAGCTCTCCTGAACCAGAGTCATACTTATTAGTTATTGCTACCAATCCTCCCCGTTTACTAAAACCAACATATATTCGAGATGTCATTGTTTCCATTAAATAAATACATTCAAAACTGATAAATGAACGCTTCATATGATGGGGTTTACAAAGATGGGATTGGTTGTAGGCAACGAGAGAGAATGTCAGTGTTTTTGCAATTTTTATAACAGAGAATTTTTAAGGCGAAAAAAATAAGTTAAATATAGTTCCAAAACAAACACAGAATTTAATTTTCTAAGCATAATATCAACAGTTCTTGAGTATTCTTCATGATCATAATATTATTAGCATTAGATGAGAAACTTTTTAAATAAAGAGAAAGGTTATCAAAATTCAAGGACACCCTTGACCTTTATTCAAAAACTGTTGATATCACCATGCGAAGAAAATTAAACTAGGTGTTTCTACTGGAGAAATGTTTGATTTATTTTGCCGAAAAAAAATGTGTTGATATAAAAAAATACTTCGAAAATATTGCGCTCTTAGCTCGCAATACCAACCATCTTCAAGCGCTTGATATAAAAAGTGAAATTTGTTTTCGTTCCTGCGAGTAATAATGAAATGAACTATTAGGAAGCGTCGGACAATAAGACAAATTGCGACAGTTTCCAATGCGTATAAAATAGAGAAGACACTATTGTTTCTGAAACGCTTATTTGAACAGCCTCATACGCTGTCCAACTTAGCGTACAACTGCGGATAAAACTGAACTAACCACACTTTTTATTTTAGCACCACGTCTTACTACCCGTTTGGTTTATACGCTTATAAACTATTCACGCTAATAGTTTTAGGGATTAGGAAGGCTATATTTATAGGACGTGTACCCACATTTACGTGGAGGGAGAGTGGAAAACCATTTTGGAAAAAAACTACCTCAGTACACCCGACCGAGATTCTAAGCTCAATCTCCCCGTCATCGGCAGTCTAGTTAAGGTGATTCGTCCAGCAAGCTTCTCCTAGAATGAATAGGCTATAACATTTTGACAGGTAATTTTTAACATGGTTGAAAGGGGGGTGTTGTGTTGTAAAGGGGGGTTGGGCAGGTGGAGTGGGAAAGTAAGCTGGGATTGCCAGCTCTTTGTTCACAACAGGGTTGTCATATCACTACCTCTTTTTTCCGCTAAGGAACTTCACTGTTATTTAGTAATATAGAACATGAATGGTCAGTGCATGGCTCACCCAGGAGTTGTGGTCTTGAGTTTGAATTCTGGCTACTAAGATTCATAGAATATTAATAATTTAAAATAATGAGCTTATTACGCGTGAAGCAAAGTATTTATTGTACCGAATACTATTAGGCCTATATTTACAAAATATGTTCTTAGAAGAAAAAAATAAAATGTATTACTAGGCAATATAATGAAATAATTTGAGTGGTGAAAGTTTAAGGTTTTTTTTATTATTCTTTTAGCACCGAGTTCTTACTATCCGTTCGCGGTATAATCACATGTACTAATTACGCTAATTAGTTAGGAATTAGGAAAGCTGAATTTAAAGGAAGTGCACTTGCATTTGCGTAGAGAGAGTGGGAAACAATTTATAATAAAACTACCCTCTGTACATCTGACCGAGATCGAACCCCGATCTCCCTGTCTTTAACGATCTAGTCTACGAGAGTGATGCCTTAGAGTTCATGATGGACTGGAGCAGGTTTTAGAGTTCTTTATTTGTAGTAACAAAAAGTATTACTTTTCGTTGTTATTATTATAATAGTTAACAGAGCTCATGATTGGCATCTTACAAACCGGCCAAAAATCTGTAAAAATGTTTGAATGCCACGTAGGTCAAGTGGCCTACAAGACTAGGACCAACTGGTCGACAAGCTTATGCATAAGAAGGCAAAGTGATCGACAGCCAACTGGTTGAACAAATAAATAAAAATATCTCGTGTCAAGTGATCGACACGTTTAGGACCATGTGATAAGATATACAACTGTTTGACTTGAGAGGACCTACTGGTATACAAAAGTCGAGATGGATTGACCAATTGACCGACAAGTTAATACATTACAAACAACGTGTTCGACAACAAAATCGTAAACGGAAAATAACAAGTAAAGTCTATGAAATATTATTTTTTAATAAAATTTATAACTTTAATAAATACCCACATTTGTGGTCACATGGTCTAATACGTTATTCGCATTCCTTATTCTGCGTGTAGCTCAAACGGGGAGTGAGAGCTAAGGAAAAAAAAACAATTTAGTGGATTTTTTAATCACCGCGTCATACTATCCGTTCAGTTATACGCTAATTTTGTGGATTAAAATCATCATTAGTAAGGCATTTATTTTCTAAGTTGGTCTTTTTGGGTTAACCAAATGGCTGTTGATCATTTTGTCCGCATATGCATGAGTTAAACCAGTTGGTACAAGTCATGTCCTACTCGTGTAACCAGGCCCCGGGACATCAAACAATAGTAGATTATGAACCAGTGGTAACAAGGCGCCGGGACATCAAATAATGGAATATTATGAACCACTAGTAACAAGGACCCGGGACATAAAAAAATAAAATATTATGAAACACTGGTAGCCAGGTATCGGGATATCTAATAATGGAATATTTTCAACCCCTGGTAACTAGGCCCCGGGACATAAAGCAATAGAATATTATGAACCACTGGTAACAAGGCCCCGGGACATCAAATAATGGAGTATTATCAACCACTGGTAACTAGGCCCCGGAACAACAAACAACAGTGGGTTCCAAGTTGAAGCTGTAATTCAAACTAAGATTCTTAGTGGATAAGTTGAATGTCTGATTTAGACTGATGTTAATAGGAAGATCATTATTTGACATCTATAAAATTTACTAGAAATGGGTTCACTAATTCATACGTCAAATCATGTGATCTAAAGCTGTACCTTTGATAAAGGCCTATACTATAATATTTACATAAGTTATAGTCTGAACTGACTAAACTGACTACACTTTTATATCGTTAGTGCGCGTGGATATAATAGCATGAGCGTGAGACGAATCCTGGATAGCTCAGTGCTAGAACATTGACGCGCTAAGATCCCGGGCTCAAGTTTATTCTAATGTCAAGGTGTCATTTTTCAACAAAATAAAATTAATTAAATTGTATTCTCCTCCATACGGACATTCCCGTAATTAAAATGATTTTGCAGCTTGTGTGTTGATATTCATTAGTAATTATTTAAGGAACCCGTAATTCAAACCAAAACTCTTTGTGGTGAATTTAAACATATGATATAGTTCCATACCAACTCCAACAAGTAGGGAGCTACAATGTCTTTAGAAAATGATATATACGCCATATATATATAGTACCTTTGCTATGAGTTTATTACGTACCTAAGACCATAGCCAGCCAATAATTTCAAGGGTGGGGGGTGTTTGATGAACACATCCCCCAATTGCCGGAAGCTAGAATTTAAAAAAATGATAAACAGTTCTAGAATCTATCTGAAGTGGTTTTTTTTTGCAACATAACCTCCTAACTGCCAGAGGCTAGGACAAATTCTAAATATTAAACAACTCTAGAAGCTATCTGAAATTTTTTTTGGGAACATAACATCATAGCTGCTGAAGGCTAGGAAAAATTCTAAATATTAAACACCTCTAGAAGCCATCTGAAGTTTTTTTTGTGACATAGCACCGTAGCTGCAGAAGGCTAGGAAAAATTCTACATATTAAACACCTCTAGAAGCTATCTGAAGTTTTTTTGGGCAACATAACCCCCTAACTGCCAGAGAGAAGCTTTCTGAAGTTTTTTTTTTATGGTTACACAGCACAGCTCCCTAATTTGTACTTGTATCTTAATTTTGATATTGTTTGAACCATAAATAAAGCATATACATATATATTTATTTTTTTTGTTCATAAAATTTTGGGAAGGGTTTGAACCCCAAAACAACCCCCCCTCCCCCGGGCCTTGTACTTACCTGAAAACATCGTAGATCAAATCTTTCATTGTTTTAAGTTTATATCGATTCTTATTCGATTTCACCTTTTTGTTTCATTTTCTTGGGCTTGATGCACGTTGCTTTTTAGGGTTGAACTTAGCCATGTTCAATAAGCAGGTAAAATTATGATTTTTTTTAGTAAATGCCTAAAGGAATGCAGTACTCATGTGACATTAGATATATTTTCAAAACTTTTAAGATTTTATATACTTTTTAATGTTCAATTTACAACCAGTAATAAAAGTGAAACTCATATTTTTATTCATTCATGAAGTTAATTATAATATTCAGATAAACAATAGGTTTAAAATCATTACGCGCTTTGATGTACCAAGAGATGAGTTCCTTTGACACTTTGAGTTGAAGAATAAAACTAACACAGTAAAAATACTATCCAAGTGCCAAATTACTAGAGGAAGGAAAAAGATACAAAATAAATGTCACAACTCGTCACTCAGGTAGTAAGACGTGGGGTGAGTCATTAGTCGGAGACCGGGGTAGCCCGACCCTTCCTTGGTCGGCTAGTCTGTGTTATTGGTATGTACAGCCAAAGCAAGAAGTTTCAGGAAATGGACATGGCCAATTTACGTTTGCATTGATCAACGCCGCACAATTAATAAAATAAAAGAGTAGAGTTGGACTAATAAACCAAACAAATTTGAAATAACTACATTATGTACTACAAAATGATATAAAATCAAAGTATCGGGGTATAAAACGAAAAGTACTTATATAGGATCAAAAATTATGTAATTTTACAACTATTTAATAGCTTATAAATTAAAAACTAATTTTATTTAAAATATTGTAAGTACTTCATTTCATACACTTCATGTGCATGTCTAGCTAGAATAAATTTAATCCCCATACATTAACTACTTTACCTTAAAATTAGTACGCAAAATGGATAAAATAGTAAGTTTGACTACTTATAACTCGAGAACTGTAATGATTTGAAATCATTGAATCAATATTTATACACTTATTAAAATAATACAATAAAATTTTGATGGTCGAATGACCTTAACCGCAAGAGTAGCGTGTTAGACCATGCCCCCACCGAAGCGGGTATCTTCACTTTAGATTCTTCTCCTAGTTCCGCAGCAGTGGTCTAGCGGTCTAAGACATTAAACTTATATTGCACCGCGTCTTTATACAAATCTGGGATTTTAACATTTAATTACACTAATGGGATATGGATGAGAAATATAAAGTTTAGAGAAAATATAATCGCTTTTTCATGAAAGGTGTATGTGAAGCCATTAAAGAAAAAAACACTCTTAGTACATCCGGTTGAGATTTGAACCTCAACCTCCCTTTCAGTGACAAATTAGACTAGTCGAACTTGAAGTTTAGTCCCCATGCCCATTTGCGACGGGGAGGTTGGTCAAGGTTCGAATCCTGGGCTAGTGTAGTGAATTGCTTGGTCCTAAATATGTCCCCATTCTATTGACAAACAAATTCGGGTACAATTCCCCTAAATTACATCTTACACGCCTCCAGACCACTACTTTAAACATTTGGATGGCTCATACGGGTGGTAAGACACAAAGTAGGTTAAAAAAACCTTAAAAAAAGCGGAAAATATATTTGATTGAACATGATCAAACCTAATTAGTGAGATAGTACCATCTTGCTCTCGGTAGCCAATATAATTACGAGCTCCGAAGTGTGACGTCACTTATAGACAAAACATTGTCTTTGGTCACATACGACTAAAGAGAAAAATATGAGCTGGGGGTAAAAACATTTGTAGACTTTCTATTTCTATTCTTTTCTTTAATTCTCGGCATATGCCAAGTATACTATTCTCTATATCCCAGGTTCTAAGCAATCTTAAGAACTAGATTTTAATTTTACTTGATCCACAACATTTTTCTCCAGATTATTTACCACACTAATCCCCTAATCAGGTCGTCACCTCCTCCAACAGCCATCGACAGTTGTTGAGGAACTCCTCTATGTTCAAGTAATGGTTGTCACTCCTACAAGGAGGTAATAAATTGACTGCACCGACAATAGAATAGTTTTTCAAGTTTCAATATTCCATTATTTAATTTATTTAGCACCGCGTCTTACTACCTGCCCGGGTTATACGCTTAAGTACTAATTACGCTGATGGATTAGGAATTGGGAAGGTTGAATTTAGAGGAAGTGAACCTGCATTTGCGTGGAGGTAGAGTGTAAAACCATTTAGGGAAAACCACCCCCAGTTAATCCGACCGAGATTCGAACCTTAATCTCCCCATGCTCGGCAGTCTAGCACAACACTAAACTGGTGCGTTAGCCAACTACGCCACCGAGGCGGGTTATTTAATTATTCTCAAGGGATGAGGTTTTTTTTAATTCCCCTAGTATATTTCGTTTAATTATTTCTCAGCGGTTTTCCGTCCTATATTCTGCATTTTTTTTTTTTACCGCCGCGTCTTACTACCCATTCAGTATTTACGCTTATGCACTTATTACACTAATGGATTTTACGGCTTTAAATGATTATATGTATATAAAGTGTACCAACATTTGATTGGTGGTAGAGTGTGAAACCATTTTGAAAAAACCACCCTCAAAACACCCGACCGAGATTCGAACCTCAATTTCCCTTTCATCGGCAGTCTAAGTCTACTGGGAGAGTTGAGCATTAGACCATGCGGCCACAGAAGCGGGATGCATTTTATTGCTTTACTGTTGGTATTTTTGTGTGTTCAATTGTTCATGAAAATGTATGTAAGCTAGCCTGATTTCTAAATAAACTAAACTAAACTATGCTCAGTGGTTTGAGCGGCTGCCTAATGACTGACTCAAAGAGTTCAGCGTTCGATTCCTAGTGAAAGCTTAAGTTATAGTTAGATTATAAAATAGATTCGTATTTCCTTTCGTTGTATGGCATATTAGTGGTACGATGTCGGGTGTTTTTGTTTGTTCTAAAATTAAGTTAATATAAGCCTCAAATTGTCTATTCAGTGTTAGCTTTCACATAACCCGTTTAGGTGGTCGAATGGTCTAAGGCATCTCTTTCATTAGACTGGACTGCTGATTACGGGGAGATCGGGGTTCTAAAATCAGTTGGGTAGACTATACTCAGGGTGGTTTTCTCTAAAATGGTTTTCCACTCTACTTCGACTCAAATGCAGGTACACTTACTCACCATTCAGCTTTCCTCATCCCTAACACATTAGCTTAATTAGTAAATATACATAGAACCAGAACGGGTAGTAAGAGTCAGTGCTAAAAAAATAAAAGAAATTAAATTCGAACCACAACCCACTTCAGTGGCCAAATTGTCTAAGGTGTCACTCTCATGTTAAACTGGCCTGTCAAGGAGGGGAAGATCGGGGTTTGAATCCCGGTTGGGGCTAAGGGTGGTTTTTACTAAATGATTTCCCCCTTTCCTTCTACGCAAATTCGGGTAGATTACCTCTAAGATACTTTCTTCCTCATCCCTATCCCATTAGAGTAATTATTATCATACATAAATACCTAATCACGCCGTTCTCTTACGGGGTAGGCAAGAAACTGTGTATATATATTAAAAAACAAACAAAAACTCCGTACTTAATCCATCCTCGATAACTTTCTCCAAACCTCCCTATCCTTGCATACTCCCTTCACTTCAACAATGTCCATACACCTAGTCATACATGCTCTTTTATTCTTAAAACTCTTGCTGTTTTTTCTTTTTCAAATATTCATCTACAACATTTAACCGCGTCTTACATGACCTACCCCTTCCTTTTGATCCACACACTCTACCTTCATATATTTGCTTCGTCACTCGATCCACACTCATCATCTCCACATGCCCAAACCAAAGTAAGACGCTTCTTTCACATTGACTTATTGGATTCCCTTTAAAACCGCACTCCTTCATCACCCATTCAGTCCATACGAGTAGTACAGTAGCCCCATGGCTTCTTTGGTGCTGACTGACAGCTGACGGCTTTGAAAAGCTACCAGACCAAATTATGTATCCTTACGACGAACCATATGATCTGCAAAAAACATGTGCTTAGCAGCTGTCACTTCTGACAGTCAACATTTAGGTATATACCTAACTGTTGACTTTCAGCTGTCAGCTTTGAACTGTCAGTCAGCACCAAAGAAGCCATGGGGCTACTGTAGTTATCATATACTCGTATAACTTGAACAGGTAAAACAGATTTTAAAAAACCCACCATATTGGTCCGGTTGTGAAGCGGCGCATTTGAATTTAAGGTTATTCTATTATTTGTGCGCGCGCACTTGTGTCCGTACTATTGGATAATTGTAACAAGACCCTCATCAGTGGGTACGCAGACTAAGTGCCAAGTTTATCTTGTCTGATCTGCCGGTGACTGGGAGGTCAGGGATCGAATCCCAGCCGAATCTATTGAAGTTTTTTTTTTCGCCTAGAGAATTTCCCACGCTCCTTCAATATGAATGCGGGTATTTTCCCTCTAAATTCTACCTTCCTCATCCAAGCGGATAGTTAAGACGTGTTCATACATCTTGTCTGTGGACGCAGTGAAAATAATGGGGGCGGGGGGTGGAGGCGGAGAAAGAATGTGGAGGAGGGATGCTGATGGGAGCTAGTGGGAGAAGGGGGAGGTACAGGGCCGCATTTAGAAATATGGCGCCCCTAGGCACATGAGCTGCAGGTGCCCCCCTCCCCACTCCTCTCCTCACAAACCTCTCCCACCAAAACATCATATTGTTATTTGTTAACAGGGCCGCTGCAAGGGCGATCACCCCGGGGGCCGTGAACAAGGGGGCGCCGACAGGATTGTCGTCACCTGTGATTTGATTCGCAACACGCATGGGATATTTGAACGGGTGCGGCAGAATCTCGTACGCCGATGTCATACTTGCATTGGGGTTGGTGGCCGTCATTTTGAGCAACTGTTGTAAGGCACGAAATGGTTGGTTTCCTCCGGTTTGTCAATGATATGGTATACTGTACGTAAATGTAAATATTATTATTATTATTAGCACCGCGTCTTACTACCCGTTCGGGTTATACGCACTTACGCTAATGTGCAATGGTAAGGTGATTGTATGGCATTCCTCACATTCACAAGTTGTGATTAATACACGTCTTGTCAGAGGTAAAGGAAGGGTTTGGTAATCAGATAAATCTGTGCCAGGACCGAGGATTGAACCCTGGACCCTCAGCACAGAAGTCCGACACCTTACCCCTAGACCACCAGGTCACCCTAAATGTAAATAAATTACATGTAATGACAAGCTGTAGATAAACCGGACATCAGTAACAGTGCTAAACATGTTTAGGCCCATATCCCCCTTAGCTGGCCTCGCATATCACACGTTCCCTATCTAGAAATGTTCGGTAGAGTGTTCCCTATGTCAAGTTTAATTTTTGCACGCTTTCACGGAAACAACCTGTATAATTCTCTCATGCCGCTCCCTCTCCCCTTGGTCTCGCTGAAGCCCAGGAGTTCCACTCTCCTCTAATCCATCATGTCCACAACCTCCTCCATTCTTCCAGTTAGTGTTCCAATGTTCAAAGTACTTTATTTTCTCGGGCACTTTGGTTCGTTCCGGTCACCGGCTTACTAAGCCTGTCGTGGCCTACACCTGAGTAGCGGGGCTGCCGCTTATAGGTCCTCAGACCTTATCTTGGTGGTAACCATTTCTTAGGTTACGGGTGATGATGGCTTAGCTCATCATAATTATCCCTTACACTCCCAACCCACCAAGCTGAGAACAAACCGGCTAGACTCTGTTCCAAGCTCGTTGGTTACTGCCCTGACCAGTCTCCTGTATTTTGTAAGCACTCGGCGGTGAGATAGGGATTGAGTAGAAGAGACTTAGGGTACGGCCAGGCTGGGCGAGCAACTAAAAAAAATAAAATATAACACATTGGTTGTAATGAGAGGTGGCCAGACTGGAGCGAGAGAGCGCGCTTGAAAGATAGAACTGGTTCTATTCTTCAAGCGTACGCGCTCGAGCCGGTACACTCTAGTTTACAGGCGCTAGGCAATATTATTGTATGTTGGTTCATTGAGTGCTAGGAAAACTTCTCAATTTGACATGAGATTTGACTTTTTTATAATCCTCGATAGGTTTAGCACACTTGCTAATAATGGCCTAATTTAATTGGTAAGACCATAGACCATACCAATATATGTGTGTGTGTGTGTGTGTGTGTGTAAAACCGATATGTTAAAATATTTCAATATTATCAAAGTAGGCCTTTACAAATAAGAATCACCATTAGCGTGGAAAGAGGATGGGTAAACCACAACAATAAATCACTTGTCCAAAACCACCCTCAGTTAACTGAGCCAAGATTCGAACCTTTGCCTCCTCGTCAACAACTATCGAGAGCTATCTGATAATCACGCGCCCGCTTGCCAGTTTGGCCACCTAGTCGCTCGCACGCTTGTCAGTCTGGCTGAACTCTAAAGGCTGCTTTCACACGTGGCAACTGCAGTGGCCGGCTTCGGAAACAGTGGCATGCAGTTGCCCACTTCGCGCAACTAGTGGCCGCCACTCGTGTTGGGGTATTGTTTCAAATGCGAGCTTTCACACGCTGCCACTAGTTGACGCCACTTTCCATCACTGCGCGTCCCTCTGTCCATTGTCTCAGGAAGTTGTGTTGAAAAGGTTGTATGTTTTGTTGCTGATGTTCCTCGTTTTATGTAAAAGATGAGTAAAAATGCTGAAAGTATTAACATTGTGAAGTTAGTGAATGAGGAAGTGAACACCGAAGACCTGATATAAGAAGTTGAAAAAAATCCATCGATTTGGGACAGTGCATTCGGAGAATACAGTGATAAAACTCCTTGCAGAAACGCTTGGCACGGCATAAACTTGAGGTTTAGTTGAGCTGAGACGGTAGCTGTGGCGGCAAGTAGGTTGCAATATTTGTTCAGTGGCCAGTACAGAAAACCTATAGCCGCCACTAGGGGCCTCGTATGAATTAAAGCACACTGAGGGCCGGTTTTGACTCCTATTAATCTGGTAGATAAATGTTTCTATCTAGTGGATAAGTTGAAAGTGCGTCTTATGACTGCCAGATAAAATGTATTTATCCATCACATTTTTATCGGGAGGTTTAAGTACATGATAACTTTTATCTGAAAGTTAAAATGGTCGTTGCCATGGTGACGAGTTGTTTTTAATGTGGTTTCACCTATCAGAATCTGTTTTTAGGTCAAAATCTTGGTTCACGTGTTTAGTAAGCACAGGCCCGGGATATAACTATATAAAGTTAGAACATTTAGTTCACACTTTTATATAAACTGACAAGCTATTTGTAGAGTTATATTTATATAAGAACAAATTAGGTATAAAAATGTGAGTACAATAAATGAAATTTTGTAAACGTAGTACCCACTATTGCCCACATTTTGGCAGATACCGAAATTAGTACTTGCAAGACAACTTAGCTTCTACTTCCACGTGACGCCATCTGTTTCCTCGCACTCGTTTAGCCGCCATTATTTAACAAATGTTTTGTGTTGTCACCACCATTGATCTCTATAGTTTAACTGGATGGACATACATATGCACATTCCAAGGACAAAAGCGTGACGCTCAAGTGTATCGTCTGCTACACTGAGGGGGGGAAAGATTTAACGGTTTCTTTAAATGTTCTTATGCGAAAACATGTCTCTGATGAATAAAAGTGTTATTGTTTGAAAATAGTGAAGTATTATACCATACTTTCCTGAAGAAACATTTACATTAAAGGATATACAATCCAGTTTTACAGGTAATACTGTACAAATACGAATAAAACCTTAGATATTTCAATTTTTATGTAGTTATCATCAATGTTGTTTACAGTCTGCCACGACAACACTTATATTTAAAGTTGGTTATTAGCGTGTATATTGGTTTCAGAAACCATATTTTATTGAAAGTTCGATAAATATAATGAACAAGGTATCTTAAAAATTGATTACATTTGTTTGAATGACAAACTTTGAATAGTTGCCATGCATTCAAACTATCACTTAGGTTATAGGCTTGTGGAAAGTATTATTGTAATAATACCTGTTTTTTTAAGTTGGCTCATATCTTTCAGAAACCATATTATGTTGACATTTCGATAACTATAATGAAACAAGTTAGCTAAAAACTGTATTACATTTGTTTGAATGACACACTTTGTGTAGAAGTCTTACGTTCAAATGATAATTTAGGTTATTGGCTTGTAGGAAGTACAGTATCTTATAAACCCGGATTTTAGTAATAATTCCAATCTGTAAGGCTTTATTTCGTACCAGAATACTATCATATATATAATATTTTGGTAGGATGAACGGCAATTTAGAACAGAAGTAGAAATTTCCTTCTGGAAGGTCTTTTATCCTAACTAGACACAAATATAGGGTAGGATTCTGGTACGAGATAAAGACTTAAAAGTAAGCTTCCTTCAAAAATCATCGTACATATTAGGCTACATCAACTTATTTAAAGAAAAAACTAACCTGTTTTGAACTTTTATATGCTCTTCAAAGCTTTAACTAACATATTTATTTAATTTAACCACTCTCACATTGATGTATCTCATATAATCAATCAAATTAATGAACGATGTCAAAATGCCACATTGCCTTGTATGGGTGAAAGAGAGAAAGAGATACCCGAAAGTTTCTTTCTCTCTTACCCAATGGTATGCAGACGACAGCTCGAAAATTTCAGCCACAGATGTCCATCCAGTTATAGTATAGAGATCAATGGTTCACCACTCGTTAGGTTGTAGCGGTATCTGCAGGGCTTATACGCATGCGCGCACAAGTAAAACAGTACCAACCTTGCCTTTTCTGCTTAAAAATATATGTATCCTTCAGATAGCTATCCGGAAGATAAATTCAGTTCATAATACGCGTAAAACATTAAAGTGGCTGATAACTTTTATCTGGTAGTAACTTTAACCTCCCGATAGCAATATTTATGCGTTAGTCATAAGACCGGCCCTAAACGGAATCCATTAGGTAGGCTCATTGTATTGCGCGTCACTACCCCGTTAGTACCGTTAGCAGCAAAACCGAAATGTACTATTTACACGCACACCTTCTGTAGAGTCCTATTATCCTAATACATCTTCTTTGAAATAATGAAGAAGATCCGACCACCACAAACAAAAAAACATTTAAATATAGCTACGTGAGTAACGAAGTGTAAATAAACTAAAAAATGAAAAAAACAAGCTGCCGCGTAACTCTTGCCATTAACAAGACGAAGAGATCAAGGTTCGAGTCTCTGTCGGGTGTATTGAGGGTAGGTTTCTACTCTCTTTTAATGCAAATGCAGGTACACGTCTTCTAAAATTCAACCTTTTTAATCCCTAACACAATAGCGCCATTAGTATGACCTGAACAGATAGTAAACGAGTTGCTTAAAAAAATAGTTCAATATCCGGTTGTGTAAACAATAAATTGGATGTTCAAATTAGTTTACTATACCGAGCAGTTATCTTGGGTTTTATTAATAATGTTCGGATCCTACTGATTACAAAAATCAAATCCCCATCTTTAGTTATTGATAATATCGCCCATAAAGTGAAAGTGTTATTTTTATTAATAACAACACAGTGAAATTGTTACAATAGTAAAATTAAAATATTTTGTTAGGAAGGAAAAAAACTTTGAATGTAATTAATGCTCTAATGAACACTTGGGATGGATTTATTTTGCCCCAATATTAAGCGGTAACTACAAATTTTAGCAAATTAAAAAAAAACTGACCATACTCGAAACACATAAATCTTTGTGTATATTATATTTGTTATGTATAATTAGTAATCTTTAGAAAACTTTTATAAATAAATGTAGGTATTTAGTGTCTCCAACAAAGTACTAAAAAAACAAATATAGGAAATAATTTGAATATTTTAAAAAGTATTAAAGTATGGTAAGAAGAATTGACTAGTAAGTTAAAATAAAATAAACAAGATTTTCTAACACGAATTACAATTTAAAAACCACCTTTCACGTACGTAGAAATAATAATTATTGAGCGTATAGGCCGAACTGCTGATAAAAGATTTTAGTGTTTTTTTTTATAAATGGCAGCGTAGCTAGCAGCAGCAACTCGAGGTTGACTAATGAAATGAGACTGGCCAGCTTGAGTGAGCCGAATCCCTGCTCAATCAGGAAAACATGGATCACAGAGTAGGTATCCAATGCCGCTGCACAAAACGATTGGAAACAAACTATTGTGTTGCCTGAGCATTGTCCCGGCTTTACCAGGATATCAGGAAACCCAAGAGGTCTCCACTATAATATGAGGGAACTAAGAAGTTTGAAAGGAGTCGAGTTTGAAACGAAGAACATTTGACATTGTCGGTAAACCATAAGTTTTATAGGAAGCCCACTTCCAACCACAAACATTTATTGAAAGTCACTAAATTTTGGCATTGTGTAAACATGTTTTATTTTATATATTCATTAAAAAGTTATCAAAAGCTTCCAATAATACTTCTTTATGGATCAATGTAACATTTATATTTGCATTATTAATTAAAGAGGGCAAGAATTTAAATACAAATGGTAATATTTCTATTTACACCATTGTGGCAACACGAGTTTCCAATTTTCAAATAACGGGCTTCCTATGAAAATCTGACTACTGTTAATTCATAAAATAAACATTTTACGGTTTAGTGCAGTGATGGGCAAACTTTACGGGGAGTCAATGCGGGTTCACTTCCTCTAAATTCAACCTTCCCAATTCCTAATCCATTAGTGTAATTAGTACTTAAGCGTATAACCCGAACGGGTAGTAAGACGCGGTGCTAAGTATTATTATTATTATTATTTACGGGGAGTGGGACAAAAGAAAAAAGAAAAACGTCAGGCGGGCCAAAATAGTTTATTAAAATGTTACAATGGTACAGTTAAAGCTATTGTATAGTTAAGTCCCATTAATTATTAAATAGATTTCTATTATAATGATATGTAATTATAATACAATGTGAGTTGTCTACATTATTTAAAAAAACTTGAATAAAACAGATACTTAACACTACTTGAATTACTTTCAACCAAACGTTAACATTCCAATTTCGTGGATGGTTTGCGTATTAATTAATCTCTGGACATTCACTCAGCTATAAAATGTAAAGAAAGACAAATGAGTGCAAAATTAATTTTTTTTCTTGTTTTCCCTCGTTTTTTAACACATTTTTTCCATCGGAATTTGGAATTCTTTCGCGGGCCGCATTAAGCCTGTCCGCGGGCCGTACTTTGCCTATAACTAGTTTAGTGGGTTGTCGAACTCTATAATACATTTCTACAAGTCTAATTATTCCATAATATGTTTCTACAAGTCTATTTATTCCAATAGCATAATATTACTAAATCTTGAGGATATTTATTTTACTTTTACCACGCAATAGGAGCCTTGAACACTTATTTAGTTATGTATATGCTAAAATTAAAAGTTATGCTTGAAATCAAATAAAACAAATGCCAAATCATGAAAGGAAAAGAAGCTTTCGAAATAATAACACCATATAAATAAATGGTACGGAACTCCGCACGGACTTTCTCGCTCTATTGTTTAAAAATTGAGATATTTACTCAAAACTCGTCATATAATATACACTAGCGAACCCGAGAACAAATTGCGCTATGCATACGTAAAACTCTTTTGACTCACGTTTTTAAATTTTATAATTCTATTTTTTTTTAAATTAACGTCTTCATTTGTATATTTGGACCAATAAGAAATATCGATTTTGGGTCCCCCAAGGGTCAACACTTTGTATTAAAATTTTGACTTCCTGTTAAAATTTTCTGGAATTTTATTAGGGGATGCACATCTTATGGCTATCGCATTGCTACTAAATTTCTCTTTTATAAATTTTGACCAATAAAATAGGTAATCATTGACTAAAGAGTCTAAAATGAGAGATAGATCACCCAGGGACGAATCCAGGAATGGGGCACGGAGGGTGCGCGCCCCCCTTCAAGAAATTAAACCAACTAAATCACTGTTAAAGTCACTATGTACTAGTTTTATTGTCACGTAATACTATCTCACTAACCAGATTTCATTTTTTAAATTGTTTCTGGTAATATTAAGATTTAAGACAACCACATTAAGTATTAAAATGGTGAAAATAGGCATTAATGAAACTACCCAAATTTAAGTTGTGCGCATATCAATCACCTTGTTGCACAAACCTTGTTTAGGTTTAAATTTATTTTATCATTTTTATTATTACTATTTCAATTATTAATAATAAATAAAGACCTTTAACATAATTTATTTTTAAATAACGTGCTTTGAATAATACCACACACATAACGTGTTAGTATGGCTTAGTGGTAAAATTTCGATTTAGAATTAGAAATAACTAGCTATACTATAGAGTGGAGTTAAGGTTTGACTGTTCGAAATCTGAATTATTCAAACTTTTTGTCTAATTGATTGAATAGCTAAAAAAAACTATTTATATAATAATTGTTATAATGTTTAAATCTATTTCCTTCTTAAAAATCACTTTTTGTTGATATTCTTATTATTTTCTTATAATAAATTTCAATACGAATGGCAAATTTTGAGTTATGCCCTTAATTAGAGGATTATTCTCAAGTTTAGCACAACACTAAAAAATTACTTAAAGATTTACTCTCAAATTTTAAAGAATCTTTATGTCAACATTTCTTGAGGTGCCTTCCGCCCCACCCCCGCCCGCCTACCCAACCCGATCCTGATGGAAGCACCCGCGTCCCTCCCACGCCCTCATGAAAATCCTGGATTCGCCCCTGTGTTGTACAAACATTTCCCCTAAGAGGTTAAAGGAAAAACAACATCAACTTCTTGATAGACTTACTTATTTGCTTACTCTATGGCATTAGAGAATTATTGCGTTTAAACTTAAGTAGTATCTCTTCACAACTTAAGCTTACAAAATTGTATTAATATATTTGCGAATATCTCCGAAATTATTGGTTTTATAAAAACAGATTTCAAATAAAAAAATATTTTTAATAGTAGTCTACTAAAATTTTACAATGATAAGTTATTTGATATCTCAAAAAGTTGCGGAGATATAGAAACTTTTGCTTCTGTAAAGAACCCTAAAAGTCATTTTCATGTTTATAATCTTAATCAACGCCTAATTACGAATTTTAATCACAATCTTTATAGCCGATTTTGAGAAAATGGATTTTTTTTTATTTCACACTTTAGTAAACTGCTCTTAATTTTAGGGTTAGACAGACACACAGACATACGGCGTTGCAAAAACCATTTTTAGGGTTCAGGGGGTCATGAAACGTCGACATCCATCAACATTTCAGGTTAGATTATTTTTACGGTCGCAATACCTTTAGTGTTCGAAAAGTTAAGAAATATATATGTATAGATGCGTATAGCTTGAAAGTTATTAGTTTTATAAAAATTTGTTGCGAATAAAATATTTGTATTATAAATCAATCTACATATTTGCTACGATAATTAATTTAATATCTCAAATAGTTTCGGAGATATGAAAAAAAAATTGAGAATTTATGCATCATACTGGAGCCCTTAAAGTCATTTTGCCAAAATATTGAGAGTAGCCATTTTGTTTAGAATATTTATAAATGTTTTTAAATGAAATTTAAACAAAATCGTTAGAGCCGATTTTGAGAAAATCGACTTTTTCTCTTTTTGCCCTTCAGTAAACTACTCTTAATTCTAGGGTTTGATATCCAATTCCAACAACCCCTCGGGGCAACCCTATAAAAACCCTAGATACCAAGTTTTAGCCCGATCGGTAAAATAGTTTAGGCTCTAGTCGTAGGTACAGACAGACAGATGAACAGACGGAAATTCAAAAACAACTTTTTCGGATTCGGGGAAGTCATGAAACGTCAAGATTCATCAAAATCTCGAGTTCGATTTTTTTGACGATCACAATACTTTCTCTACCCGTAAGATAGCGAGAAAGTTGTTGGCGAATAAGAATTATTAAGAATGTTTCTTATTCGACCAAGTCGTTCAGAATATTATGTGACCAACATTGCCCTTGTGAAATTTGAAAGTTTTGTAAAGTTGGTTATCAATTATTATTAATTAAATACTATTAGTATTGAAAGATAGGTGCTTATCAGGCTATCAAATATATGAAAATACATATTTTTCAAAATTTGTCTCACCTCTCTTTGGATGAAGGTTCAAAAAGTGTATCTCAATTTCAGCAGGGGTGTTTTGTCATAATAAATTCACTCATGAAATTTTCAGCAGACATTTCAGTGCAGCAGGGGTGTCATGTCATATTAAATTCACTCTACCAACTTTCAGCAGCCATGTCAGTGTAGCAGCAGCGTCAGGCCATATTTAAATTCCTATACCAACTTTCATCAGCAATGTTACGTCGTAGCAATGTCACGTCATTTTAAAATCCCTCTACCTAGTTTTAGTAGAAATGTCAGTGTTGCAGCGGCGTCATGTCATATTTAAATTCCTATACCAACTTTCAGCAGCAATGTTACGTCGTAGCAATGATCACGTCATTTTAAAATCCCTCTACCTAGTTTCAGTAGAAATGTCAGTGTTGCAGCGATGTCATGTCATATAAAAATCCCTCTACCAACGGTAAGTAGAAAAATGTCGGCCCACCAGTAATAAAGTCATGCTCACGAGACAATGGTCATCTGTTACGGTAGTCACTTTCTTTTGGTGACAATCATTACTTAATAATAGCACAAAGCAGGAAGAAAACATCGTCCTCAAAGCTGTCATATTGTCACAACAGCCTCTATTCTACAACCAACTTACACGGACATTTAACAAATGACGAAAGTCGTAAATTTTTACTAACAAAATTAAACTATAAAAAAAAACTCCATACCAATGTAACCGAGAATTGAATGAAAAGTACATGTTTAGAGGAACCTTGTTTTATTTAAATTCCTATAGGTTCCTCTAAATTCTACCATACTCATTCCTACTCCATTAGCGTGATTAAAATGAAAAAGTACCCGCATTCGCGTGAAAGGAGATTAAAAAAAAACCTTAGTACAGCTGACAGAGATTCAAATCCCGACTTCCAAGTCAAGATTAAACCAGACAAGACTATACTGATACCTTTGTCTGCGTGCTCCATTGATGAGGGTGTCAATATATAAATTCAAGATGGTATGTTTTTTCATCTAAAAATAATTGTATGGATGTTAAATATAAAATAAGAACGGGTATTAAAATGACCATGTTTTTCTCGACATTTTCTGACACAATCACTCTAAAATCACTTATGTAATTCCAGATATGGTCAAATGGAACATAACAGTCATATTTTATTATATTCACATTACTGGACGGTGAGAAATAATGACCCACTTTGGTGGCCCCATGGTCTAAGGCACTACTCTTGAAATAAACTATAATACCGATGACGGTGAGTACGTGGTTTGATCCTGTCCGGGTGTACTGAGGTTGTTTTGTTTTTTTCCTAAATAATTTTTCACTCTTTGTACACACGCAAATACGAGTACGCTTCCTCCAAGATTCAACCTTCCTCATCCCTAACCCATTAGAGTAATTAGTACATAACCGTATAACCCGAACGGGTAGTAGGAAGCGGTGCTAAAAAAAATAAGATAGCAATCAATGTTGACCGCAAAAATATGTTTGTAATTTCTAAAAGGTGATTTTAAATGTCCTTTCGTAAGAAAATCAAGGTTAGGCCTATATGTTTAAAAATTTTTGGTAAAATATAAAATTCCACTGCCTTTGTTTTGGTTTTGTTTCCCGTAATAAATCTAAAACACAATAACAATATATTTATTTTGTCTGACAAAAATACACGGAAGTCCATGTGTCTTCCCCCCTAACCCCTGATGCTTCACCACCGCCCAAGTCTTGTACATCGTTGAGGAAGAAACAATACGGATTCCTCCAGAGTGAAACCTGTAATGTCTCGGAGACGAAGATGATGCGCCTGGTAGCATCCACAAGTCATCTCCAACAGTCTCTACCATCCCACCGGAATCTTCCCTGGTACAATAACGACATGTACAACTTTTGTGTCACGTGACAGGGAGGAAGTGGTTGACTTAAGTACCTGCTGTTTCCTTGAGAAACACATCACTTCCAGTAAGAAGGTTCGGCTGACAAGTTGAATTTGAATACAGTAGTTTTTTTTTATTTATCGTTTCATCATATTATTAATAGAAGTGATCCGATTCTAATTGGCAAATTGCGAAACGCCTATTTCTTTAAATAGTGTGAATGAGTGTTTTTTTTTTTAATGTTTGCTTTTATTTCCTGTTTTGATCACGTAACTAAATTTTTGAGTAGGAAGTAATTGTCCTGAAGAACTACACATATTTGGTAAGGTGTTAGTTTTTTTTTGGTAACTGTGCCGTGGGTTTGCATAAACTTAAAACAAACTTAAAGATTAATTAATTTTCTTGTGAATATCGAGCAATTAATGTGAGATCATGAAGTTGTTTATAAAATATTTTTAAAATGTTTTCTATTTAGCTTTGAGATTCTCTTTTATTATACATTGAGATATGCCTTCTACACTATTATTTATAATTTTTTATAGCTTTTTTTATGTGCATTTTAAAATAATACCATGACTTACAAACTAACAACATAGGACAGTACACCTTTAGTAGGTTTTAGGTACAAATAAACGTTTAGAAAATACAACAATCTTGTTGTGTGGTCAACACTCATATTATTCTACTACATTATTAGTCGACTACTATTTTATATGTATTAATGACACCACCAGAACACATTACTTGACGTATCAATACATATATAAATATATAGCCATTTTTATATATATTTATTTATATATATATATATATTTAGCCTATTAGAACCGCGTCTTACTATCCTTTCGGTTTATACGCTTATGTACTAATTACGGTAATGGTACTATGGATTAGGGAGGCTATATTTAGAGGAAGTACACCCGTATTTGCGTGGAGGGAGAATGGAAAACCATCTTGGAAAAACCATCCCCTGTACACCCGACCGAGATTAGAAACTCAATCTCCCCGTCATTGGCAGTCTAGTCTACTGCGAGAGTAGTGCCTTAGACCATGTGGCCACATAAGCGGGTGTATGAATATAGTAAAATTGTTTTCTTCCTATCAAACTAAGTGTACTCAGCCATAATAATATTTGCCAGTTAAATAGTAGGATGAACCAGGCTCCTATAATGTTGCAGTCGACTCCTTTAATCACTTAGCCATTTGGGGGTTTGATACTTCTAGGCATAGCTTTGTATATCAAGACGGATTAAATAGCTAAGCTATTATATTTGTTAGTTACGGTTATAGCCACATATAGATATATTATTTAAATTGAAAACTGACACCTGCACATAGGAATCGAACTCGATACCTTTAGATTAGTATACCAATACCCTAACCACTGAGCTATCAAGTTTACTCCTCAGTGGCGTATACAGAATTTTACTTTGGGGAGTCATTCAATCAAGGCTATAACTGGAAGAAATTTTGAAAGTAAGAGTGGCTGGGGGGGAGCCCCTTAACTACACGATACCGAGAAAATGTATGAATATTAAATGCCTTACAAGTTACTTGGAATTGTTTAATAGTAATTAAGGGCATCAATTAAAATTATATAGGTAACCTTGCATATAATGTAGCTGTTATTACTTGTGTTGGTTTTTTTCCAATTGGTAATTTGTACGAATTATGTCTAACGGTAAACCTTTTTAATGTCAGGCTTATCTTTAAAATGTAGCCTAACTACACATCTTGAGCTCTTGGGGGTAGAATGCCCGGTTTCCATAGAAAAGAAAAATATCTCATTGGCCAAAAAGTTATCAAATCTACTTTAATGTATTCGCTATCCAACTAATGGCTCTACATCTGTAACTTTTGAGAAATGGGGTCAATTTTTGACATCTGTATAGCAAATGTCAATGTTTTGTTTTTAGCCGCCTCTCAATTCCCGTTTAGAGCCCATAGTTTAAGTGTAAGATCGATAATCCTAGTCCATGAAAACCAATCTAATTGCGGATTAATGGGCTTGTAGGGTTTTTGGAAGTACTGTACATAACAAATTGATAGTCTTTGCTCATATCAGATTTTAACCAAACAAATATTATAAAAATATATTGTATAATTTTGGACGTGAATTGGTTAATTTTAGTTGGTTTCATTGCAAGAGGATATTTTGTACCTTTCATCCTCTCTTAATGTATTCAATGTAAGCTATTGCATTACATGTTGAATTGTTATAAATTATTTAAGACCGTTGGATGCTGGTATTGCCAAAAACTTGTAGAAAAACTAAAAATAAATACATTAGCTCGCAGAAATGATATTAATGTGTTTCCTGTGCGAGACATAGAGTCGAAATAAAAAAAAAAGCATGATGGAACCACAAACACTACTGACTATGAGGACCTGGCGTGGGAAGAGTAAACTTGTCGGATTACTGGGCGTGAGAATGTAAGAAACGTCGGATTATTGGGCGTGTCGAGCTATCGAACATCGGATTATAGCGCTTATACTGTAAATTATAGAGTGAATCCACACATATTGCGTAGAGGGAGAAAAGAAAACCATTTAGGAAAAAAAGGCTCAGAAACTGGCAAATCAGACTAAATGAGCTTGACATTTATACCACGTTTCACCGACATGGGTTTTGTCAATAATTGGGTACGCTCAATTAATTATTCCCGTTGTGTTTAAAAGTTTTTTAATGTTTAAGTTTCAACACACGAGTTATCTGAGGGCTTAGTCTATGGATAAGTATGAGAAGCAGGTATTGATAGTGTTACCGGGACATATCCCAGTGGGCCGGTGTTATTTGGGCAGCCACAACTACTTTAAACTAGATAAACCCATTCATTAAATTCTTAATGATTGTTTTCACTACATTATAATCAATATTTCCAGTGAATAATTTCGTGGGTGCCTAAAATACATCATTTTTGAAGACATACGATGGTAACCATTCCGTTTGTTGTTTCTTGGTGTTCTTTATAGACAATATTTTAAGACAAACGTAAAATCATTTTTGTTTGGTCAATACTGACTGTTATTAACTTTGTAATTTTACTAAATTAAATAAATAAAAAATAGACTTGATCGTCTAAAAATTTATAAGCTTTTTTTTTGTTCGTGTCACTAGAAATTAGAAGCTGATTTTTTAAGTTGACAGAATAATGACGTTTTCTACCCACTTCGGTGGCCACGTGGTCTAACGCGCTACTCTTGCAGTAGACTAGACTGCCGATGAAGGGGAGATCAAAGTTCGAATTTTGGTCGGGTGTAGTGAGGATGGTTTTACAAAAATGCGTTTCCACTCTCCCTCTACGCAAATGAGGATACACTTCCTATAAATATAACCTACCTAATCCCTAAAGCCATTAGCGCAATTAGTAGATAGGCGTATAACCCAAACGGGTAGTAAAACACGGTGCTAATTTTTTAAAATAACGTCGTCATCATCGATAATGTAGTTGAAAAGGCGTTAGGATTAAATGTACTAATAATAAAGCAATACATTCTTCCCTTCACCACTTGAGCACAAGTTAATACTGAAATATAGCTTCAGTAGTATTCATGAAGGTATGTTGTAGTCCCAGAGCCGCACGGAACCCGCCAATCCACCTTTGATAACACTAACAATTTGATAGAAATTGCACCAGAGATAACTTGAAGACCGAGTGTGTAGACCTCTGACCCAACCGAGAATAGAACCTCGACCTTACCGTCACCAGCAACACAGTTTATTACAAAGATGTCACTTTCTTAGACCATTTTACAACAGACAAAGGTTTTAAAATATTTTCCCGGCGGCGGCCATTCTTTACTGTTTTATGATGTTTAAAAATTATTAGACACGTCTGAGTATTAGAAAACGGTAGCTTTCATATTTTCAAATTGACACTTATTAGATGAAAAGGAGTATTAAAACCCATAGGATAGAAAATTGATTAAATGTATCATACACACTCAAAGCTAATAAAGTACATATTTCTTACCAAAAAAATCTTAATTATTCGCGTTCAGTGTAACTTGGACTATAAAATGTATTTGATGAAAATGTTTGGTGTTATTAAGAGCCAGTCTAATCTTGAGATACAATACTATGCACGAACCAGAAAACGTTTCAAAGTGCAATTTTTTGCATTCTTAAATTTACAACAACGAAATTGGGATACTGTAAGATTTTTCATTATAAAATAATTATTTTTCAATTCTTTTTTTGTATTCTTTAGAATATGATAAAACGGTCTCATTCGTTTCAACTCCACTGGTTTTTTTTAATTAGAACTATACCTCAGTTTTAGCTTATGTGGTGCTGACTGACAGCTCACAGCTGACTTCTGACGGCTTTAAAAAGCTACCAGACCAAATTATGTATCCCTATGCCGAACCATATGATCCGCAAAAAACATGTCTTTAGCAGTTGTCACTTCTGACAGTCAAAATTTAGGTATATACCTAAATGTTGACTGTCAGAAGTCAGCTGTGAACTGTCAGAAGTCAGCTGTGAACTGTCAGTCAGCACCACATAAGCTAAAACTGAGGTATAACTTAGGGAGAATGTGGGTTCTTAAAAATATTATCATGCCTTGAAAAAGAAGTCAACCTTCGTAAAAAAAATGGAAATTTATAAAATCACCCCCCAAAAATATTTTTTTTTACAGGGTCTGCAATGTTTACCACATTTTCTGTTCTACTGTTGGCGGTTGGCATAGAAGGATCTTACAGCAATGCTCCCAGGTATGTCGTAGTAAAAATGTCATAGGACCATTAATTAGATTCCAGATATAAATACATCCATTTCATTCTGCTTACTTCAGTATAATTAATTCATCAGTAAAAGTGTAATTTATTATAATATAGTGTATACATTATAGTAGTGAAGGAGTCAGGGACACCAGCACTGGTAAGCATGTGGACACAGGCGTCAGCATAATCTTATCTAGTTTTAACTGTGATGATATCAGGGTTCGGATCCTGGGCTACACGATTTGTAAAGCTGTGTGTAATTTAACGTGTTAGTTAATTTAAATTGTGGTTAGTGATCAATTAATTATTGGAAAATATGTAGGCCAATTTAATTAATATTTAGTGATATTAATTACCATTTCACCCGAACGAGTAGTAAAACGTGCTGCTAAAAATAATGATATTACCTAAACCACACATACACATTTATATTGGAATGTGCTTAGAAAAAGTTAACTTCTTCAGCAAGAAAGGGGGGGGGGAGGTGAGGGGAAGATAGCCCAGGTTTTGAACCTATTACAAGCCACTGGTTGAAACTGTCCCTTAAGAGAGTCGCGTCATCTACTCAAAGGGGACTAACCTCCTACTGCAGTATTTATTATCAGAATAGCAGTTCTGAAGTTTCAAATCCACTAAATAAACCTCAATTATTTTAGAATGTTTTGTTGAAACCCTGTTAAAACATGACTTTGTTTGTGGATGGCTATATCTTTGTTTCTAACCATTCATTTTGATTTCAAAACGGTGACATTTTTCGTGAAAAAACGTTGAAATTGAGCTTTTAATTATTTTTCCAAAGTATAAAACTTTAAACGTAAGATCTATACATTTTATAGAACATGTTGATACCCATCACCTTCATTTTGGCGTGAGCCAAATTGTAAAATAACAAACCCCTTTTAAAATAAAACAGGATTTCTAGGACGTCTGCACCACGTTTAAGTTTTCTAGTGGATGGCCCCCTTAATAATTGTAGATGTATCTGGGATAAGCCTGTATGTTATAAATTAATAACCGTGGTATGTCTGCCACCTTCCAAGAATCTTCCACTTCGGTCCACGTATTATTTTTTGTAAATACCGGAACAGTAGTTTTAATTTCCATGAGTCTGTCTGTCTATGCAGGTACCAACTGACGCACGAGCAGTCCAAACCAAGCAACTCGCACAGCACGGAAATGTATCAAGGAAACAGAACAAGGGAAGGACGTATATTCAGTTTCAACACAGACGAAAACGAGATAAGGGTAAATAAAATCTTTATTTTGCACTTAAAAAAAAGTTGTTTTAAAATTGTCTTTATTATAAACTAGCAATCCCATACGGCGTTGCCCGTGACCCACTGTGGTATAAGAATTATATAAGCGTCCCCCCCCCCCCGCCCCAATGGTGCCCGATTTCATTTTGAAACGTTATCTCTAAAACATAATTCTAAATCAGATTTTAAAATATTTTCTTCAAAATTTGTTAAAAAAATAGCCTGAATAAAAAACTGGCTATAATTTTAAAAATCCAGCTTCGAGGTGCATTCGGACCCCCTTCCGTCCACCTATGTTAAAAATTTCAGATCTCTGTGTGCTGTAGATTCAGCTAGAAATCGCACATAAACACTTCCTTTTATTATTATAGATGGATTAAATTTAAATTAAATTAAATTAAAAAAAATTAATACCATAACAAGGCGTGCTTTCGCGGTTGACTTTAGGCATTTTTTCGCGGTTGACCTGACATCAATATTTACGACTAAAGCGTTTTCGCGCTGCCAGTTTTCGCCAATTTCAAAACAGTATAGATTTAAACGAGTATAACTTCTTAGTCAATGGATTTTAACAGTTATATGTTGATTGAAATGGACAGTAATTACTAGCTATAAATATATGACAGTAAGTAGCTACTTAAAAACCGTTTAGTTATGGATATATGAAAGGTGTTATTATATGATCTAGGCCTATTTACTCTTACAACGTATTTCATGTTTTCTGTGAGTTATCTTTGGGAATATATGTTTAGCTTGACATGTTGTGTAAATATTAGGACTAGTCAAAATAAGCACCAATCTAACCAAGAATAAAGTTAACAAGTTCATTTTATGTCGATTTACAGTAACTTACATGTAAGATTATATAAATTAACCTAAAAGCTGTTATATCTACTCTACCACAACCACCATTTATGTTTACGAAAAACAACTCAAAATCGTTTTCTCGCTCCATATTGGTCATAATTACTTGGTCGATAACACTCGATACCAAGTCAATCGCCAAAACTCGCCTATTGGTAAACACAGGTCTTCGTTTGAAGCATGCCATTTTTATAATTAATTTTATTTTTTAGTTCCTCTAGCTAGTAATATCCAGGTAAAGGTTAACCAACAATAAAAAAAATCCCTGTTTATCAATTATATCACCTAACCTATCCTAAATTAGCTTTAATTAATTTGGCTTTTTCAAAACCGCCTCAACCCAACTTAGTTTAACAATAATCCGTTTGAAACAACCCGGATTACACCCAGGGGTGTACTGGCAGGTAAAAAGTGACCATGGACTACAAAATATGAAGGCTCTTGATATACATTCGTAGACCTCGGTGTTCTTTGGGGTAAAAATGTGTAGCACAACTTTATTTGGAGGGAAAGTAAAGCCGTTGGTCTCATGCCGATTGTGGCATGTAAAAGAACCCTGGGAGTTATGTGAAAATAGCTTTCCAGGCAAAATATGTAGCCCCTTTCATTCTCGCTCATAGAAATTCTCGTGTGGTGATATAATCAGTCGGTACAGAGAGTGCATGTTAAATATCCCAAATATATAAAATAAATAAATAAATATATATTCAGAAATTCCACTGAAATTATGTTTCAGTGTAAGTTCAAGTGGAGTATCGATATTGTATTAATAATATATTTAATCCCAAGACAATTTCAGCTACTTTATAAATGATTGTTTCGCTATTTAGTTCACTTAAAACATCAACTTGTGCTTTCTACTGACATAAACAAAAATGATTATATATTATTAAACATTATCTGGGAGTCTAGTTTTTATATATTTAGTTTGTTAAATTATTATCATGGAGCTACTACTTGTGTACAGAACAAATATAGAAACAGTTAGTACACAATAAATATTACTTTTACGCTTGGTTTGACCCGCTTCGGTGGCGTAGTTAGCTAACGCGCTAGTTTCGTATTGAGCTCGACTCCCGAGGGTGGGGAGATCGAGGTTCGAAACTAGGTCGGGTGAACTGGGGGGTGGTTTTCCCTAAATGATTTTCCACTCAACCTCCACGAAAATGCGGGTTCACCTCCTCTAAATTCAACCTTCCCAATTCCTAATCTATTAGAGCTATTAGTACTTAATCGTAAAACCCTAACGGGTAGTAAGACGCGATGCTAAATAAATACGTTTGGTTTAAGAAACAGTTTATAACCAACACCAAGAAACAACAAAGTGGATGGTTTAACATTTAATGTCATCGTATAGCCTTACAAATGATGCATTCTGAGTAAGCTCAGACTTACTCACGGGAACTTTTGATTATAAACCGGCCCAACGGAATATCTCCTGCTGTCCCAGTGGCCTAATCCACCTTTGATTACACCTAACATCTCCAGCCAGAATTCGGCACAGTCGGTAGCATGTCTGTCTACTGAGCTAAGGTCCCGGGTTCAATTCCCGGCATGGTCGAAAAATGTATTATTGGTGAAATGTGGGTTTACCCTATCACAGTGATGAATTAACGGCCAGAAACTGGATGTTGTGCCCGTCCCAGTCTTAAGGTAGATTTTAAGTAATTTGAAGCTACGACAGGCCTAACAAACAGGTAGTGTATGGCTTGAATAAAAAAAGTGACCCAGGCCACAGGCTGGAAACAGTGATGGATGTAAAGTTAATCTCTAGTTAGACCTTGCTTCATGGTCAAGATTTAGGTGGTATTCGTTAGAAAACATTGTAATTGTTCACCAATAAAAATAGTTTTCCATGTTTTGAAAAATACAGCAAAATTGAAAGAAAGAAAAGTCACTTTAAAAATAGAAAAACTTTTCAACTTATCCTCATAACGAACGCTATTGCCAAGTGGAAAATAAAGCTTACTTCGATGCTGTTTCTGATTTGAGCTTTATCTTGTATCTAATATCACATTTCATTGGCCGTGAACTGGGCTCTTTCCCCCCCCCCCCCTTTTTTTAAACATGTCTTACTACCCATTCAGGTTATACACTTACGTAATAATAAAGCTATTGGGTAAAATATGAGTAGGGTTGAATTTAGAGCTGAAGTATACTCACATCTGCTTGGAGGTAGAAGGGAAAACCATTCGGGGGGAAAAAAAGTACACTCGACTGGAAATCGAACCCGTCTTCGGCAGTCTAGTCTATTGCTAGAATGACACCTTAGAGTTGGACCATGCGACCACCGAAATGGGTGGGAGCTTAACCTCACATGGTATAACATTTTTAATTAATTACATCTGAACCTTGACTAAGCTTGCATGGTAAACACGACACAATTATTTGCACAAAAGTTTTCCCCGAAGATTTTTTTTACCACCGCGTCTTACTACCCATTCGGGTTATACGCCTATGTACTAATTACACTAAAGGATTAGGGATCGGGGAGGCTTAATTTAGAGGAAATGCACAGACATTTGCGTTGAGAGATATAGAGAGTGGAAAACCATTCAGGGAAAACCATCCTCAGTGCATCCGACCGGGATCGAACCCCGATCTTCCCCGTCATCAGCAGTCTAGTCCAACACTAGATTAGCGCGTTAGACCACGTACTGCAGACTGTTCACACGGCAGGTAAGATTACACATCTATAGCCCGATTTTGGTAGGAAGAACACTATATGGTAAATATTTACTAGAGTTATTGAAACAATTTAAATATATATTCATACATAAATTCATGTTATCATTATCTAGATGACACTTTTGATAGAAATTATCAATATCTATAAAATAACACAAATAATATAGTGAAATGTAATCAATGTTGGTTGAAAATAAAGCGAAAATGTTTTAATTTTCCAAACTGTTCATTCCAACTAAAATAAGGGTACACAATATTTCTACAATACAATAGCTTCTTTGAGCTTTATTCGTGGCTGGTCATTTATTTTTTAAATTGTATTTACTATACTAATTTACTTGATCACCCCCAAAAGATATAGATATGAATTACGGATTATTTTCTAATTGTATTATTTTTTCCTTTTTAAAGAGTAGGAAACATTTAAATTTGAGGTTCAATTTCCTTTTATTTTTTTATTTTTTTATTATAAAGTATTCGGATGTAGTTAAAAAAAACAAGCATCTAGCAGACAAGGTTATATCTCAAAAGTTGTACAGTAAAAATTACCAATATAGGACGTGTTCTATATCATACAAGCTACAAGATATTGCATACAATTAGTTGTGCAAAGTAAATCTAGTGTAATATATTGTGTTCATACGGCACAAACTTGTGGTCACATAATTTTGAACAGTAAATAGTACCAGGCTTTAAGTAATGTCCCTTTACTTAACCAGACGCTTAAGCTTTATTATTTTTAGGATATGCTAACCTAAATCAATTTATATTATTTTATCCTAAATAAACAAAGAAACCATAGTATTGTCACTTTTAATATCGATTTGATTTATTATAGCTAGACTGCTAGTGCCAAAATATAAGATGAATCTTAATAAATATTACATAAAAAACTATACAGTTTAAAATAAGAATGGGTTCTTAAATACCCGCACCGGTGACAGGGATGTCAAGGTTCGAATCTAAGCTGGGTTCACTGAGGGGGTGCAATTTATCACTTTTTTTTTAACCATCCCTTCTCCAAGCTATTTTGGGTGCATTTATTCTAAGTTACCCCCACTGAAACCACTTATTAAGTAATTAATAAACTTAGGGCTGGACTTAATTATTTAAAAACATTCATAATTAGCATCATTTGAACTAATTAAATATTTTAAATAATCGATACCTACATCGGTTTGAATTGCAGACTAAGATATTGAACTTATCTGATCCGGTCGGATGTACTAAGCATGGATTTATCTAAATTGTTTAAACACTTTCCATCCATGAAAATGAGTGCACATTTACAAAAAAAAAATCTACCTTCCTCATTAGTGCAACTATGCGGATATCCTGGACGAGTTGTAATACCCGTAGCACAGAAAACAAAACTATGGAAAGGTTTGTATTGTATTGTATATGGGTGCATGCGCCCCTCATTCTGGACCCTTCGTACAATGTGCGTATATGCGCAAATCATAGCTAAACCTACTCATTTGGTTTATTTTCTCCCATCATGTCTTGCTACCCATGCATTGTTTTTAACAAAGCCAATGGAGTGCGGATCAGTAGGGTAGAACTCAGAGGAAAAATACCCGCATTTGTGCGTAAGAAGTGTGTGAAATATTGAATAGCCGTGAATGTACCTTAACTCTTTTTGTTCCTTCATATAATACTCGCACACGCACTTATTCTAGCTATAGTGGCGTGTCATAAAGTCTTGTCAGGGGGGTAAGCAGAGCTTGTCTAAACTGTTCACTTCGTTTAACCTAAAAGGTAGAAGCTTACCTTAACTGATTACACTATAGTCAAACTGTAAACGGAGTCTACCTGTGATGTATTCTCCCACTTTAAGTCTCCCCATTTGACCAATAATTCATAGATTTGGCTTTACTGGATATCTCGACAATGAGTGTTCTACTGAATGATGGGAACATTCACAGGAACAGTTTAAACTAACGCTGCTTACCCTTGCTACCCTCCATGATACGCTACTCTCTTTCAATGTCGATCCTGAAATAAAAAGTTTTTTTAGCACCGCGTCTTGTTACCAGTTTGGGTTATACACTTATGTACTAATTACGCAAATGGTTTTAGGGATGAGTAAGGTTATATTTGTAGGAAGTGTAAAAACCTCTGCATGGAGGGATAGTGGAAAACCATTTTGGCAAAACCAGCCTCAGTACACCCGACCGAGATTCGAACCTCAAGCTTCCAGTCATTGGCAATCTAGTCTACTGCGAGAGTAGCGCGTTAGACCATTTGGCACCCGCCTCGGTGGCGTAGTTAGCTAACGCGCAAGTTTCGTGTTGAGCTAGACTGCCGAGGACGGGGAGATCGAGGTTAGAAACTCGCTTGGATGAACTTTTTCTTAATGGTTTTCCACCCTCCCTTCAAGCAAAAGCGGGTTCAATTCCTCTATATTCAACCTTCCTAATTCCTAACCAATTAGAGTAATTAGCACTTAAGCGTATAACCCGAACGGGTAGCAAGACGCGGTGCTAATTATAGTATTATTATATACCACGTGGCCATCAAAGCGCGTGAAATAAAAGATGATCTATTTATTCTAGTTTGGTTTTTATTTTTTGTGCGTGTGTGTTGTAGATCGAGCTGGGTTTCACGATCCCATTCGTGACGATCCCCTTAGGTAAGAAGAAGTCCACCGGGGGTGGAGGAGACGCCCTCGCGAACGTCAACCTAGGTGCCCTGGCTGCGGGCGGCATCCTCTCCGCCGCGGCACTCGTCTTCATCCCTAAGCTATTCACAGGACTAGCGCCTCAAGTCTCGTTCGGCCGCAGTGAGTATACGATCATATTCTCTTATCGCTGTGACAGAATAACTTGAGTCGGGTGGTTTTTTTTACCCTTTAAAGACGCCTTTCTGTTGTTGCCCATTCCGAACCTGCCAGAGACAGTAATTCCGTCTGGTCTGTAAAGGAATACAAGGATGATTTTATGTTTGAATACCAAGTCGCGACTCCTAATCTCTTGTTATGATATTTTGTTATACCTAATGGGATGAAACCAAAGAAATGCGGCTGTTAAGTAAATTATGTTTGTGTTTAATATTAGTAAGTTGAATAAGTTGGTGAATGTTAATGCATGTGAATGATAGCGCTGGGTCTCGAGTATAGGTAGAATAACCTCAAGGAACGCTTCAAGGTAATTCTAGGTATAGGTAGGATTTTTTTTCTTGGTATTTGGACAGGTGTGTTTAGGGTATGATGGTGCTTTGTGGATGAACTATAACGGTCGTTGTTTGGTCGAGTCCGGGTAGGGTAGGATTGGTTGGCAGAGATTTTTTTTATTAGGATTGGGTATGTGTGCTTACTGATTAGGGTATGGTGGTGCTTTGTGGGTGAGCTATGACGGGTCGTTGTTTGATCGAGTCCGGATAGGATAGGATTGGTTTTTTCTTCGGATTTGATCTGGAGGTGATACATTTCCATTCATCATCTTGGGCCGACATCGGTGCCAGTATTATTCTAACCCCTTCAAAGACCGACTCTATCTGTCAAGCTCAACCTCTCCGGTTCGGTCGCTTTATTTGGATTTAGCTTTATTTTCTGATTTTAGTTGGGTTTGGAATCTTAGCAGCGCTACATGCTAGAGAACAGAGAAACTTTGCAAAAGTTTAGAAATCCCGAATTATTTATGAAATGCTTTGTTATTTTTTAATATCGTTTTCACCAAAATGTAGGCGAAAGTTCTGATAAGTTAAAATTTTTAAGTTTAGAGTGTTTACAAAGTGGGTGGTGACTTACATAAAACCCTTTAAAAGAATATTATGATCAAATTTTCTGTTGTGACCCCATCAAAACATGACTTTATTTGATAGAATAGGGCTGGATATAAGTTTCTAGTCTTTTTATTTTTAGTCTTAGAAGTACAAATTTTCGCACAAAGCATCGTTGGATATTTTTCTAAATTTTAAACTCAAAACTTAAACTTTTTAACTGGTCAGAAACATGCTGATAATTTTTACCTACATCTTGTTTAGAACTATATTAAAAATATCTTATAACTTCTTAAATAATCCGGGTTTGCTAAAACGTCTGCAACGCGTCTCCCATGTAGGCACCCTCAAGATAAGTATAATCATGGCTACGATGTTGGGGAACAATGTATCAAGACTGTTAGGATACAGTCTCGAAACAAACCGAGAACAATGTTCAAAAGTATCTAAATCTAGACTGTTTCGAAACAGTCACAATAATATGGGTGTTCCTTATATCTCACCCAAAATGGAAAACATGATACAAAGCTGCTTAACATTTTGAAGTGCTTACGTTTTAGGAAACAAGTAACACGTGAAGAGTGACAGCAAATCTATATTGTGTTCTCATTTTGAATAAGCATTCAAAATCATTTGGTGTCATCTTCGTGAAGTTTTTAAATCCAACTCCATATTATAATTAGAAGGTATTAGAAATATTGAGCCCAACACTGATATCTTCCACAAATAGCGGTTGCATCCATCAGAGTTTTGGCTTTTTTTTTTAGTACTTTCGAGGCAATATTAAATCACAGGTACCAAATTCCTACAAATGACGTCAGGGACTGGCTCTGATCTAAGCTTGTATGTACACGCGGAAATGTATTCATACTGTGTCTAAAATGTTAATAATATTATAAATGCGAGAGTTTGTGTTTTTGGATGTTTGTTAATCACGCCAAAACTGCTGAACGGATTCGAATGAAACTTGGTACGTAGGTAGAGTATGTCCTGGAATAACATATAGGACTATTCCCAACCTTTGATTTACATTAATTTTACAATACTAATGTTTAAATTTTTCGTATGTGAGAGATAAGATATATTTTGTGATTTTAATTTTACGAGTAAATATGAATGTGATTATAATTTAAATGTTAAAGTAAAAATAGCATAAACGGAAATATTATTTACAGCTAGAGCTGAGAAAAACGCATAGACATTTGAAAAAAGTAAAGTTTGATTTATGACCAAAACAGTTTAGTTAGAAATTAAAAGGTTTTATCAATTATTGCGGGTGAAGCCGCAACGGGTAAAAGCTAGTGTTACTATAAACAAAATCTGAATTGTTAGAAAATGTTCAGCACTATTCGAAACATTGTTCCGCAACATTGTATATAAATGTGTACGTTAATTACCTCAGAGTCACATGTTTCAAAAAGTTTTTAATACTTTCTTCCTTTTTTTAATTTCGCGTCTCAATAACAAGTTCGCTGTTATCAAGGAAGCGAACTTGCTACTGTGACGCGAAATTAATTTGATATTTGATAAATTAATCATCGGTGATCTGGCTTCTGTGTTTTTCTTGGATTTAAGTAAGGATAAGTCCCTATATTTTATAAACATAATTTGTAAGGACATATAACAGATAAAAATAAAATCAATTCAGCTATATTGTGAATGTTAGGGCCAGTTTCATAGTCAGATTTAGTGAGCCTCAAGTGCGGTGCTATACTAAATACAAGACGTCACCTACCTGAAATTGAATGGAATGGGCCAGTTTCATATGCGAAACTGGCCCATTCCATTTTGTTCTAGGTAGGTGACGTCCTGTATTTAGTATCGACTCGCACTTTAGGCGTACTAAATCTGACTATGAAACTGGTCCTTAGCCTAAGAATTGTATACTATAAAAATAAGAGTAGGCAGAGACGTTCCATGACTTGCGAACTTAAGCTATCTTGTGTTCAGGTGAGGAGGAAGGGGGTGGAGTACTATCCAGACTAGACAACGCCTTGCAAAGGGAGAACATTGACACAACGGCTTGCTCGCAGAGGGCCATGTGTTGGGTGGTGCAGTCCACTTCGAGCAAGGTCAACCAAGGAACAGCTGGGAGCGTCGACAAGATAGTGGACGGCCTCACAAGGTAACACCCATGGCCGTAAGCCTGGGTTTAAGGGAGAAAAACAGGGGTTAACGCCCTAGGACCTCCACAAACTGTTTCGCTAAACAAGAAATTCTCTCTGGGATATTTTTTTTTATCAAAAAATCGCTTAGATCATTTTTGGACAGAAAATAGCTATATTAATAAAATAAAAACATATTTTTATTTTCAAAGTTTTGACATTATTTTCTGTTCCTATCTACACTAACAAAAAACAAACAAAATATATAGCCTAAGTTAATAAAAACTTTATTTTAAAACAAATCTAATTTATGGTGATAGTAATATTTCCTTTCGTGTTTAAATAATATTTTCAACATTGAGCGTTTAACATTTAATTTTGTAAGGAAAAGAATGACAATGTCTAAACTTTGGAAAGAGAAAATCTTTGTTTAATGTTGAGGCCTCCAATTTATTTACAGTCCCGAGGCATTTACAGCTTTGGTTGGGTAAATGACTCAGCGTTGTCGGTTGTCGTATAATCCTTATAGTTTGAAAAAAAGTCTACAACTCGGCTGTCCCTTAGGCCCTTGCTGTCCCTACTTTAGATGCGTCTGCGTTGTTTGTTCCTTGAAAACATATAAGACATGGTTGTTTCTTAGGCCCTTCTTACATCCATTGTTAGCGCTGGGGAAGCTTGCAATAATATTTTTTTCACTAAGTAGAGGGTTTTACGCTTTTAGGTGTTACCGACGGGGAGCAGGGGAGAGGGGCTGAGGTGGGAGCGGTGTTGAAGTCTGAGGAGAGGGTGGGGGCAGCCCAGGTCACAACACAAAATCATAATTTCCTTTGCTCGAAGGGACTGCAAACAATATTTTTTTCGCCACTCTATCCTAACCCCAGCAATCTATATTCCATGGTGCGAGTTACAAACCCAGAGAAAGGGGCTCCCAGATGTTTTAGCCTGCGGGAAGGAAATGATGGGGACATGGGGGAGGGATCTACCCCTGGGAAATGGGATTGAGGAAGCTTGGCCATTATGTTGACATTATCAACAAGATTGAGCACGTTCTAGGTCGAAATTAGTCACGTGGTGGTTATTATGAAGTTGTTTACTTGGAGCATTGGGACTTAAGCTCCTTCAAGTGAGAGAAATGCTATACCCAACCCGATGTTAACGAGTCAGATGGGACTTAAGCTCTTTCAAATGGGAGGTAGGGTCTGCTATCTACTGTAGTGTAGTCTGTCAAGGCATGAATGCCACCTTTCAGGGTAAACGAATTGTTCAAGTTTTTAAATAGTGAGTATATGTGATTCCAAAATACGTAAAGAAATATACAAAACAAAATAGAGCCCCATTTTCATAGTTAGAGTAGTTGACCACGCCGCGGTTCGATTACGGGTTATGTAAACGAATATAAAATTAAATATTTTCACACGGCTATCTAATAATTAAACTAAGATTTTGAATTTAAATGTGAGCTGTGAAAATATATTTTATTTATTTGGTTAGTTTGTCCATACAAACGCTAAGAATCTATTACAACATTCATTGTTTAAACTAAATCCCCTGCCCTGAGTCAAGTAGGTTTTGCATTTTTTGTAATCTCAAAAATTTAAAAATAACTATTTTGACTGTTAAATAAGTGTGTTCAGGTCCTAGTATTTTGATTTTGATCTTGACTTGAAAGTTTAATTTTTCTATTATTTAGAATAGTTTAACACTGAATTCAGTTTTTAGAAACTAAACAAAACTACTATGTTTACAAAACAAAACTCACCTACCTTGTGACAAGCATAAGCTTCAATTGTACAATTTAACACAAACAAATGTAAGTAAAGATACAAGGTTTAAGTAGACCTATTTATTATTGAATATTTAAATTGAAAAAACTTCACTCCCGAATTACTAAATTTAAACAGACTCGTCACTTTAAATAAATATTTTGTTTGGTTCAAACTGTTTGTTTGCTGCAGAGCTACCCAATGTAAGGAGAAGAGCAAGGTAGCTCCACTAGCTACTGAATTTGATGATGTAATTGTTTTCGTGATCCAGTACAAAGCAGCTATATTTTGATACCAAAACAGCCACACATACATCTGTTTTAAATAAGTATCAGAGTAATGACGTTAATTGGACATTGGTGTGAATTTTAAAGGTTTATTCACTATTTAAAGTTCCAAAATGTGACCTGATTTTAACATCTTAGTTTATATTACATTTATTAGATGTTTGTATATAATACACTGGCGAGTGTATAGAGTGACGTCACACGGTCAGCCAATCAGATGATACCTTCCTCCATCTGACACTACTTTCTCTTCTCTTTACATTGGGGCTACCAGCCCCTTAGATTGTTATGTCAACGAACTTTACCATCATTCACACTACCCTGTTGCCAAATCGTGCATAAAATAAGCCTAATCATAGCAGAAAGTGATGTTTCAAATAATTAAACTAGTACATAGTTTTATTAAAGGTTCATAAATGATTAAAAGTAAAATAGTAGATATTTTTTTAAACTGATAAACCTTCACATGGAAACAATATTGGACTAATAATCCATAACTCACGTTGGCCTACTTTTAAGAGTTTCACACGATATTAATATTTGTCCATAGCATTCCTTGGTTGGAGAGCCTGGTAGTGGGGACGCCCGTACAGGAAGCCATTAAGAATGGCCGCCAGGACAAAAACTGCAGCCATCTTTATTCCAAGTGCCCGATATCCCAGGAGAAGCTGATTCTGGCTGCAAAGAACTTCATGGCAGGTCTGCCATGATGGAGTAATACTTGCATCTTTTCACGTGCAATCAACCTAGTCAAAAAAAATTATGCGTTCACACATTATTTTTTTTAATCGTCGTATAGGCCTACTGACTAAAAGGGACCTTTTACTCTCTAACCTAATAGAATATGATATCTAGATGGAGTAATCCTTACTAAAAAGCATAAATAATCGTTTTGGCTATTTAATTCTAATAGAATAAGACTGTAAGGTTAAGATCCCAAGGGATAGCGTCGATAGAAAGGGTAGAGAATAACGATAAAAAAAACAAAAGGCCGTCCATTCCGCGCCTGGTTGGATAATGAACCCTGACCCGCGCTAATTTTTGCTATTGCTTAACATAGACCTACAATATAAAATTGCACAGTTGCTGAAATGTTTTTACTAAACGGAATTTTGTATACAAATTATATTTAACTAAACCATTTAAGTTATTTTGACTATTTGTCATTGTAATCTTTATACAATTTGTTTGCGAACTTCTTTGTTTGTTATTTCTCGGTTCCCATGTTTATATTATAGGAGTTATGATATTATAGTTCCAAAAATAAACATTATTGAATGATGCTCAAATAAAACATTTTATCTTATTTGTGATGTTTGTTGTTGTTATTATTGTGCATACAGTAAATGTTGTTTTTAATTATTTAGTTTACAAATTAAAGTTATAGATTGTTGATTTCAGTTGCTCACACTTCGGTAATTTTGTATTATGTACTTTTTTGTGGCGTTTAAATTGATAAATACCTTTTAAATTAGAAGTTTTAATCCAATTCCCTGTTACTAATCAATGTTATAGATAATTTTGACGGTACAATATACTATAATCTTATTAATATTATAAATGTGCAAGTTTGTGTGTTTGGATGTTTGTTACTCAATCACGCCAAAACTGCTGAACGGATTCTAATAAAACTTAGTACGTAGGTAGAATATGTCCTGGAATAACATATAGGACTATTCCTAACCTTTGATTAGTTTTACAATACTAATGCTTAAAAAATTTACAATACTAATGTTTAAACTTTTCGTATATATGATATATAAGAAATAAGAGATATATTGTTATTTTAATTTTACGAGTAAATAGGAATGTGATTATAATTAAAATGTTAAATCAAAGATAACATAATATGGAAATATTATTTACAGCTAGATCTGAGAAAAACGCATAGATATTTGAAAAAAATAAAGTTTGATTTATGACCAAAACAGTTTAGTTAAAAATTAAAAGATTTTATCAAATATTGCGGGCGAAGCCGCGACGGGTAAAAGCTAGTAATATATATATTAAATATGTTATTTTTATTTATAGGATATAGGTGAGGTAGTTTGGAGTTAAGTTGTCTAAAAGTGGAAGCCACTGCTTGGTCACTATACCTGCATTCGTTCACATCTCCTCACCCTTTCTTATCACCTCACCTGTTCATATCACCTCACCCTTTCACGTCCCCTCACCTGTTCATATCACCTCACCTGTTCATATCACCTCACTCTTTCACAACCCCTCACCTGTTCATATCACCTCACCCTCTCACAACCCCTCACCTGTTCATATCACCTCACCCTCTCACGTCCCCTCACCTGTTCACATCACCTCACCCTCTCACGTCCCCTCACCTGTTCACATCACCTCACCTGTTTATATCATCTCACCCGTTTACATCTCTTCACCTGTTTGTATCAAACTGTGACTTGAATAAAGAGCTATCACCACGCTATATTAAAACCTAGATGACATCATGATGGTCGAAGCTCATAAACTAAAAGAGATCGATTATTTCTTGTATAATATTATAATATTTATCATTCATCAGTTGCCCCCACCCCACCCCCAAGACCCCAAATAGTATTAAAAAGATTCAAATCATGTGAAATAGAACTAAAATGTGTAGCAATGAAATTAGTCGAATGTATAGGTTACATTTTGAGACAAATCTTATTACTTGATATTCAAAAGGTGTACAATTTTTCACATTAAAATTACTCCTGCAATTCTTAGTTGGAAAAAGCACAAAAAAATAAAAAAAACTTCAATACATCGTGAGCAAAACTGTGGAAATATACAATTTTAATTAATATTGTCTTATTTATTGTTTAAACAACTAATTAGCTAGTTTATAAAGAGCAAATGTTATCAAAATATTTTTATATCTCGAAATAAGTCAGCTTATTTTAGGGACGCTATAACATTTATCCCGCCATTATGAATCAAAGAGTAGGGTCTTAGTATATAAATTTAGAGCATATTACTACTACCAAATACAAGATGAAAAAAATTATTTACAGAACTTACATAGTGAAAATCGTTTGCCTAAACTATTATTTATTCCAAATAGCTTCTAAAGTAATTTGATATCAATACATTTTCTTGAGTTATCTCAAAATTGAATTTTAGCAAAGGTATTTATTGTCTGCCTTTCCCAAAGCAGATTTCTGGGTGCGCCACTGCTACATGCTATCATGTTAAAGTCAATAAAACGTTAGTGATCGACTTGACTGATTTGATTAATGATTTCAATTAACAAAGGGGCTATTAACTGCTCAACCTAAGGGTTAGGGATCTTTTAGAAGAATTATTACACCCGCATTATCGTCGATAAATCACTTGTAGGAAGCCCATGCCCCAGTGCGTTCCAATCGAGGTCCGAATAGCAATCTCTCCTGTCACAAGAAATCCAATATAGTGTTAGTTTGGAGCTGAAGACTGCGTGAACACCGGTGTGAGGCTTAGTGCCCATCGTCGGTGACCTAGTGGTCTAGGGGTAAGGTGTCAGACCTCTGTGCTGAGGGTCCGGGGTTCAATCCTCGGTCCCGGCACAGATTTATCTGATTGCCAAACCCTTCCTTCACCTCTGACAAGACGTGTATTAATCACAACTTGTGAATGTGAGGAATGCCAGGCCTCCACCGTGGTTCGGATTCCACGTTAAACTGTAGGTCCTCCATTTCATCTCACAATCACCCTACCATTACACATTAGCGTAAGTGCGTATAACCAGAACGGGTAGTAAGACGTAGTGCTAATAAAAACGCTATATGATAATCCAAGCTACATCATCATCATAATCATCATCGACTGTTTCCAGCTTGTGGCCGGGTCAATTTAGAAAATTGCCTCCATATTCCTCCATCCTTCCACCATTTTCCTCCTTTAATTGCTTCTATTGTTCTCCTCTCACTTGCCCACTTTCTACTTTCTGCTCCTACCATCTCTTTCTTGGCCTCCCTTGAGGTCTTTTTCCTACATACTTAATTTCCATCATTTTCTTTTGTATCCTCTCCTTCTCCATCCTCGTTACATGCCTATACCACCTCAGTCTTGTTTCCTCTACTATCTCATGTACTCCCTGTACCCGCACTCTTTCCCGGATAACTTAATTCCTAATCCTGTTTCTCCTATTGACAGCTAGTATGCTCTTCATGATTCTTTTAATTTCTTATTGTATTAATTTTAATTATTGATAAATTCGACTGATTGAACCTTCAAGGGTGTCGATGATTGAATCCTAAATTAAAATATGCAATATTGGTATTGTTTTTACTGGTGCGCGCATGCGTATAGGCCCAGACGGTACCGCTACAACCTAGCGAGTGGGGAGAACGCTCAACATTTGTTAAATAATGGCGGCTAAACGAGTGCGAGGAAACAGATGGCGTGACGTAGGCGCAGAAGTTAAGTTATCTTACAAGTACTAATTTCGGTGTCTGCCAAAATGTGGGCAATAATTTGGTACAACGTTTACAAAATTTCATTTGTTTTACTCACATTTAAATAATTTGTTCTTATATAACTATAACTCTAATTAAAAGCTTGTCAGTTTTGTAAAAGTGTGAATTAAATGTTCTAAATTTATATAGTTATAGCCTGGGCCTGTGCTTACTAAACACCTGAACCAAGATTTTAACCTAAAAACAGATTCTGATAGTCGAAACCTCATTCAAAACAACGTATCTCTATGGCAATAACCATTTTAACTTTCAGATAAAATCTATCAAGTACTTAAACCTCCCGATAAAAATGTGATGGATAAATACATTTTATCTAGCAGATAAATGCCATTTTGGAGTCATAAGACCGACCCTAAGAGGTGCTGAATCACTGTACTACTTTCAAATTTCAGCGTTCATGTGAATTCAGCTTTACCTCGGCACAACACTATTAAAAGGTTGCTGACCCATGGAATAGGTTAACGATGACCATTATGTGACACTCAAATGTCGAGAACGTCTAAATTCCTATAAAAAACAGGTTGTTTCACAGGTTCCAATGCACGATTAAAAATAGTACAAAGATACGGGAAATAAGACTGTAACCTTAAGATTAGTGCGCCATCGCAAACGCTCTTAAGTAAATGGTTATGAGTAGTGGAACTAGAGCCTCCCAATATAATATGTAATTGTATTGGTTCTAGCCTGCCTTTTGGAGTTGGCTTCATTTTGGAGAAATGGTGTTGATGGTCTCTCTTTTGCCCAAGCAACAAACATTATGGACCGTCCTCGTTGCAAGCATCCACCCCCTGAAAGGAAAAAAACATCATCCCTATACCAGTAGTATGATCAAATGTAAATCACCCCGGACGAATAGTAATACGTGGAGCAACAACAACGACAACGCGTCTCACGTCTGCCTTAGACATCGAAGAGAAAGGGCAGTTGGTCCGGTATCGACTCACCGATTGCTTCCACCTGGCGAGGTTGGCCAAATCATCCTCCTGCACCACGGCGTCACACGGCAAGGCGGGACACATCAACTCGGCGACCTGTCCCGGGGATGAAGCGGACATCGGAGATGACTTGGCGACGAGCGTCACGGCGTCCTCTCTTACTTCACGACACCTGGATTCCTCCGTCGTCAACTCTCCACGGAGGTTCGTGCTCATCATCTGCGGAGTGTAAGAAGGGTAGAAGAATGTATCAACCCTTACAGGCTCAGCCACGGGCAAAGACCGTCGTATACCTCCCACTTTGGTAAGCACACGAACTAAGCGGTCAGTCTAATTTAGTCTGGTTGGCTGGTGACGGGTTGGTTGAGATTTGTATCTCGCCTGGAGGTTGTCCGGAGTGGATTTTCTTTGATTGGTTTTCCCACTCTCTCCACGTAAATGTGGCTACATTTCCTTTAAATTGTATCTTACCCACCTCTATTGAAGTTAGTGTAAGCAGGCGCAGGGGTAGTTAAAGATGGCTAATTAGTTGTGGCATTTATAGTTTAAAGGTTTTGGTTCAAATCCAGATGAGAGTCGAGTTTGTCAGTAGGGCTAAATTAGGTGAGGTGTTCGCAGTTTTAATTCACCAAAGGTACAGTCCCTGCCAGGTGATATCCTTCACAGAACTTACGTTAAGCGACTAAAACATTCTTAGGTGGTTGAGCTGGGGACGATTTCCTCAACTAAAAAGTAATTTCCTGTCCGTGCTTTACAGTAGGTTGTGGTAGGGGTCCACTCTCTTAAAATGTCCTTATTACTCCTGTTACCATTCTCTCCTTAAGAGGATTCTTGTACATTACCTTAAAATGCGCCCTCTTACTCCTGTTCCACATTCTATAATAAAACGTATACTTGTGCAGTCCCTTAAAATTCACATTTTTTTCTCCTGTCTCCATTATAACTTCGAGTAGATACTTGTGTATTCCCCTAATATCCACCATTTATTTTCTGTTTCCCAACATTTATTCAAGCGGACACTTGTGCATTCTATATTTGAGCGGATACTTGTGCATTCCCTTAAAATTAACCCCATTCTATTCCCCATTATATATTCAGCCGGATACTTGTGCATTCCTTTAAAATTCACCCTTTTTATTTTGTTCCCCATTATTTATTCAAGCGGACACTTGTGCATTAGTATTACCTTAAAATTCACCTTCTTATTCCTGTCCTCATCCTATGTTCAAGTGGATACTTGTGCATTCCCTCAAAGTTCACCCTCTTACTCTTGTTCTCCATTCTATCTTCAATCGAATTCTTGTGCATTCCCTTAAAACCAATCCTTTCACTCACGCTTCTAAGGCGTGCCCTAACACCAAGATGATTTTATTTGACAAATTCCATAGAATCTCTACCTCCCGCTTGGTCACGATGTCCCAGTTCTTGGACAGAACGTAGCTGAGTTTGGCGAGGGCGGCTTCCATGGTCATGTCCCAACCGGAGGTCACCCCTATCTCCATGAGCACCTGCAACAGTACGATCCTTTGTATCAGCGGTGTCCAACATGCTCGCCACTAGCCACATGCGATGAATAGGCCATAACGTTTGGCTAGTGCTGGAATAAGATTAAATTATAAACGTGACCTCGTTCATAAATGAAAAATTAGGCTTATATACAGGGTGTACATAACGTGGGTGAGCCACTTCAGCGGTAGACAGGAAAAAAACACGAAAAAAGTGGATTTAAACATCTTTATCATTTTACCTTGTTTACGAGTCATAGTCATGTTTGTACTCAAGTAATCTGGAGCCTCTTAAAATTATAGGAAGTGCTCAGATTGGTCACCTTCAGACTGAATGCAAGCATTGCGATATTAAGGACACTTTTAATGTAGGCCCGTGCACGTTTCATATAAACGAGCATTAGACTGTCTTGCCACCTTTACCTGGCAGATCTCTAAAAATTCTGTCGGGGCGCCTCCTCGGGGTGAACCCTGGACAATGTGACGGACATTGGGGTCCGGCATAGCTAAGACCCAGACATAGGTCATCTGTATGTGAGGGGGAGGAGCCTCCTCGACATACACTAAGTGGTTGGTAGTGCCTAACTGTGTAGTGGGGATAGCTTGTCAGGGCACCTCCTCGAGGTTCCCGCTGGACAATTCCGGGTAGCCGGTCTCAGAAAAAGTGCTGAGGGGACAGCAATGATGGTGTGTGTGTGTGTGTGTGTATGAAAGTATTGGGGCATATGAGAACGAAGGTTGTGGAGACGGCTGTTCGGAGGCTGAGCTCCTGACTTCCTCGTGATTGGGCGATCACTAGGAAGAACTAACTCCTACCTCCATCCAGTCCCAGTGGTGGGGGGTTTCTCAGGTTACCCAAGGCAGGCTGGCATGAAAGGGCTTGTCCTGGATTTTTCAGGTAGCCCTAGTACCCAGAATGGCACTCATGCACTTCGGTCCATGTCCGGCGAAAAGGTTCCATCCCGATGGGTATCAGTGGTTGCACTATTATAGGCCTCTGAGCCCGGGGATAGTGTAGCTTGAAAGCCCTTTGGGGGATCCCTTCGGAGATGTAGTTCAGATTCATCTGCCTCCCTATCCGCGATGGGTGTGCTAGCAGTAGAACATCCCATTACTATAGTTATCTATTGAACTGGTGTGTATTTTATCACCGATTCTGCTGTTGTCCTTCAACAACCAACCCTTATTTGGTTCATGTCAAGGTAATTTTATTAGAGCAAGTCACGCACGCTAGTTTATAAATGAGTTTTTTTAAGTGTATCGTACTCACCGCCCCAGTTTCGTACAGCGGAGCCACCCCCCCGTGGTGGCACTGGGTGCAGTTGATGATGACTACGCCCCTCCTGATGGCGTCTCTGAAAGCAGCAAGGAGGTCCTTCCTGTTGGATGGGACGTTCCCCGAGCCATACGTCTGCAGGACGACTCCTTGGATGGGGGGTTGTAAGAACGCCCGCACCTGGTCATATATACTGGGCGTCACAATTAGGTGTGCTCAATGGCAAGCTCAAGGACCAGCTACGTTCAAATGCTGGCCAGTAACGACAACATATCACAGCCAAGGAGAAATAATCCAACGTTACGCTGTGAAAGAGATTCATCAGCATTCGCCTGGAGAGAAATTGGGTAGTTTACTATTGTTATTTACTCCGTCTACCACGTTTTACTATCTATTTGGAATATTCTGAGTTTTACCTCTAATGGAATATGTATGAGGACGTTAGAATTTTCAGAAGTATACCTACATCGGCATGAAGGTAGAGTGGGGAACAATTTTTTTCAAACACCCCAATATCCCTTGTTAGGATTTTAGCTTTAGCCTCTTCGTTGTTAGAAAACCAAACTGAACGAGACTAAATCCTTTTTTCCTCAAGCCCACGGGTAATAAGAAGAAGGGTTGGAACTATAGATCTATAAGCAGTACACCCACATCCACGTAGAAATGTGGTGGAGAAACAACATAGTTCTAAATCATATGCACGTACACCCCTCCCTGGTGCACCCGACCGAGATTCTAATCTTGACCTCCCCGTCACCAGCCCTGCCATCCCCTGACACTCTAGATCACGTGACAGCCAGACTAAATTTTTGTGGGAACACCCTCGGTTGGGGTTTGGGCACCAGCCTATTGGGTTAAATTGCTGGTCCAACAAGTACTACACTTGAGCTAATTGATTGCAATGTCGTGGGCCGTGGCATGAAGTTTTGACGAGCTAAGCATAGCTAGTTGAAATTGTTTCTGTGTAATGATCTCAGCACTAAGTAGAACATTAATACATTCCCATGCGCCATGGGGCACTGTTGTTGGACCGCTCTTTGGATCTGGATGTGCCTCAGCTCGTAGCAACCACACCGGCTCCGAGGCCCATCCGATGACTGGTGTTGATTCGCTTGAATGAGTTACCCTCTTAAGAGTTAATAAAATCAAATCCTTACAGGGCGCCTCCATGTTGTCGGACACCTCGCGGCGTCCACCTAGATTGGCCACCCGGGAGTGGAGGCGACCTAGGGTAGCACTTCGTCAATACCTAGGACAGAGTCCCGAACGTCCTCTGTTACGTTGACCATTAAACATGGAGAGACTAATTCCTGGAGCTAGGATTTGATGAGGGTGGTTCTCCTGAGCTATTCTATGATGGATGACCAATAATACGACCATGCTGGGTTAAGGAAACCTGGTACGGTGTGTTTATTCTTCACTGGTGGGCGTCATAAGATCTTCCGGTTACGGCCTTGAATGGTCTACATTTTAAAGTGTCTCTGACTCATACAAAAGGGTGAGCCATAGATTAATTTTCCTAAGAATGGACCTATCTGACAGCTAAACAAAGCAACACTTAATTTGTTCGCAACTATTCATGCAACAAGTCATGTTAATTTCAGCTCTCACTTTTAATAGATTGTACATATATCTAGGAAATAACATTAATAAATAAGTAAAATATAATAATAATAATACTTAGAACCGCGTCGTACTACCCGTTCGAGTTATACAATTAAGTACTAACTACACTAATGGGTTAGAAATTGGGAAGGTTGAATATAAAGGAGGTGAACCCTCATTTGCGTTGAGGGAGTGTTGAAAACCATTTAGAAAAAAACCACCCCAGTTCCCCCGAGAGAGATTAGAACCTCGATCTCCCCCATCCTCTGCAGTCTAGCTCAACACGAAACTAGCGCGTTAGCTAACTATGCCACCGGTGCGGGTAATATTTTATAAATGTTGACCACAAAAATTATGTATGTATTTTCTAAAAGGTGCTCCAAATATCGGTTCGTAAGAAAATCGAGGTATAGTTAAGACATCTACGGTGAGCACTGAACAGTAATGCGAGGAGATGGGTGATGGATGGCCTTCCCAATTTACCATGATGTAGACTCTTTATTTACTGTCTGCAATGGTTTTAAGATTTCCTTAAATGGGAATATATGATTATTATTAGGTCTTATTTGGTGCAAACAGATTCGGTGGCCGAATGGTATAAGGCGTCACTCTTATGTTAGACAAGCCTGCTGATGACGGGGAGATCGAGGTTCGAATCTGGGTCGAGTCTCCTGAGGGTTGCTTTACCTAAATGGTTTCCCTACCTCCTTAAAAGCAAATGTGGGTAGATCACCCCTAAAATGCTTCCTTCCTCATCCTACAACATTAGCGTTATTATCATATGCGTATAGCTTGAACGGGTAGTAAGACGCGGGGATAAAAAATAAAAATCCATCCGTACCTTAGCAACACTTCAAAACACGCCACTAGCTGTATTGGCATGTCCAGCTTTAAAGCCGCATTCGTAACAGTGCAAAGATATTAGGCCTATTTAAATATAATGTTACCAACGTACCGTTTCTGTAGTGATGCTGGGAAAGATTGTCAAGATCGCCACGTTTGGGTTTAGCTGGGTCTGTACGCTAAATCTCTCACTCAACGGAGTAGGTAGAACCGTACTATAATCAACTGCAAACAAAATGTTTTATGAATAACAATGGAACACTTTATTACGTTGGTCTGTTTTATCAACTTATGTCTTTATGTTATTATTAAATCTAGCTTCTAGTTCAGGCTAACGCAACTTGAGCTAGCTAGATTGAGGACGCAGGAAGAATAGTGTGAACTGCGTTGAAATCCACCAGCACTCGAATGATAATAAGCACCAAACAAAAGTTCATCTAAGATATACAACTTAAGAGAACAAGGAGAGGAGAGTCCATATTCTTTACTCAACAGTCGGTAGCCTGCCTGTCTACTGATTTAAGATGTCCGGATTAGATTCTAAGCACAACCGAGTGTATCACTTGTAGAATTGGGGTTTCCAATTTCATAATCATGAATTGACATTCCAGGATATCGAGTTAATCTCTCACCCACACTCCTATGGGAAAAGGTCACGGGCAGATCGAGAGAGTCATAAAGGGATATATATATTGGTAGGTTGAGTAAGTCGGTGGGTATCTTTATCTCCCTCCCTTTTTACTCTATTGACCTATCCTCCTTGTGGACATCAGGATCAACATAGATGGTAGGTTGAGCAAGTCTGGGGGTATCTTTATCTCCCTTCCTCTCCTTCCTTCGGCATATCCCCTCCCCGTTAGACATCAGCATCAACATAGACATTAGGTTGAGTCAGTCTGTAGGTTTATATATGGAGGGAGATAAAGATACCCACAGACTTACTCAACCTACCGTCTATGTTGATGCTGATGTCTAACAGGGGGATATGCCAAGAGAGGGAGGGAGATAAAGATACCCGCAGGCTGACTCAACCTACCATCTACGTTGATGCTGATGTCCAGAAGGGGGGACTGGTCAATAGAGTAGAGAGTGAGGGAAATAAAGATACCCGCAGACTGACTCAACCTACCATTTATGTTGATGCTAATGTCCACAAAGGGGGATAAATCAATAGAGTAGAGTGTGAGCGAAATAAAGATATCCGCAGGCTGACTCAACCTGCCGTCTATGTTGATACTGATGTCCACAAGGGTGGATAGGTCAATAAAGTAGAGAGGGAGGGACATAAAGATACCCACAGACTTACTCAGCCTATCGTCTATGTTAATGCTGATGTCTACAAGGGTGGATAGGTCAATAGAGTAAAAAGGGAGGGAGATAAAGATACCCCCTGTCTGACTCAACCTACCGTCTATGTTGATGCTGATGTCCACAAGGGGGGATAGGTCAATAAAGTAGAGAGGGAGGGAGGGACATAAAGATACCCCCATTCTGACTCAAGCTACCGTCTATGTTAATGCTGATGTCCACCACAGGTGATAGTTCGATAGAGTAAAGAGGGAGGGAGATACATATACTTGCAGACTTACTCAACCTACAATCAATATTGATGCGGATGTCCCCTACAGGTGATAGGGCGATAAAATAGAGAAGTAGTGGTAGAAAGATACCCGCAGACTGGCTCAAACTTCTGTCTATGTTTATGCGAATGTCCACCACAGGTGATAGGGTGATAGAATAGAGAGGGAGCGGGAGAAAGATACCCGCAGACTGGCTCAACCTTCTGTCTATGTTTATGCCGATGTCCACCAGGAGGGGACAGGTGAAGAGAGTGGGAGAAAGGGGGAAAGAGAATTACCCGCAGATTGAAGCAACCTACCGTCGATGTTGATGCCGATGTCTACGAGAGGGGCCAAGTCAAGAGAGTCGAAGGCCGCGAACTTGGTGGAGCTGACCTTGGTGGTCCTGTTCCCCCGCATCAACTTCCCGCCGAACAGCACCGTCACCTCGGGGATAGTGTAGTTCCCCGCCAGGATGAGGGCATTCACCAGGTGCTCTCGACCATCGCTGCGACTCTCGTACATCGACATCTGGCGGACAGCACCCGATAACCTACACTTATAAGGACCGCCACCTCCGTACCCGCGTTGGGTTGGTATTAGGAGATTCGCATAGCACTTTATCTCCACAGACTGGTTTTCATAGTTTGCGATAGTTTGTACTAAAAAAGGATAACTGCTTTATAACCTACATATAAATAAAGCTGACTTTTCATGCATAAATAAATTAACCAAACAAACAATATGATGGAACAAAGGTAAAAACATATGTTTGTCAATATTTACCCTCTTTTTTTAATTGTATAAATTAAGGGGAAAAAGTTTCAAATTACCATAATGTCGGTAAGTTATGATTTTACGTCTCCTTGTGAGTAGAATGACAATGTAAAACTATTCATTTTTCGATATTTTATCCCAAAAAAACTCTTATAGCCTATGTACAAGTTTTGGCACTACCTCCCCTGTTGTTGGCAGGATACTTTCTAATCCAATCCTTATTCAAGAGGTAGGTTACAATAAATTACTTAACCCTAGCAATTTTAACATAATTTGTTGTTTATTTATTTGTGACTGATTAATATTGATTATTTATAAAGAATAATAATTAATACTAGGCCTAACATCAACATATCAAGGTCAACAATAAATAACAATAAAAAACTGTAATATATGTTTCTTGAATAGACCTAAGTTTTGACTTTCAAATGTGACAGCTGCTAAACATATGTTTTTGCAGATCACATGGTTTGGCGTAGGGATACATAATTTGGTCTGGTAACTTGTACTAGCTGTCAGGCAGCACCAAAGAAGCCATAAATGGTCTATAGTATCTCGGGTTTAGAATTTCAGATAGTTGCAGTAAGATAAATTATGTTGCGATTTACTTTTATTGTACTTTTCCCTATATGTATTATCTAAAATCTAATGAGGGTGCATTTTCTTATCCGCACCTCTTAGATTAAATTATTAATAACCTTCATGTTGAAAGTATTGAGATAACATGAGATAGTTTGCCTGGATAAAGGTTTTATGGTAAAACTACCCACACCGATGATCCCGCGGTCTAAGGCGTCATCCACGCAATAAACTGGATTGATGGTCCTAAATAAATGTCCCAAATAAATAAACTATTAAGGTAAATGTACTTTACAACCATTACTGTTTCCAGCCTGTGGCTTGGGTCAAGTTGTTTTTTATCCAAGTCACATATTTCCGCTACCGGCTGGCAAGGGCTATCATAGCTTCATATACTTTATAATATAAATTAAGACTATAACAGGCACAACACCCAGTTCCCGGCCATTAATTTATCAATGTGAAAGGGTAAACCCATATTTCATCAATGATAAATTTTCGGCCATGCCAGGAATTGAACCTGGGACCCTTAGTTCAGTAGGCAGACATGCTACCGACTGATTTAAGGTGTCAGATAAGTAAATGTACTAATAATTAATTTTTGTTTAATGATAATCACATCGTGAGAGAACTTTCCACATATGACTCTCTATAAGGGACGTATCACACGTAAAGTCTGTTCATGATAGGTTTTTAACTGGATGACAGTTCAAAAATCATATGTTTAGGTTTTGGGTTGCCAACACTTGTAAAAGATCACTGTTTTGTTATAAATATTAAGTTTCTAATTACGTGTTATGTTTTACATTTAAAATAACGTAAACTTAAATTTTCTCACACTATTTCATTACTTTTAGTAATTTCTTTCTACCCAATCTAAACACTATTTTAAACATGATTAAAAGTACTTATTCTTCGTTTTGGAATGTTATCTGTGATGTGTAATATAGTGCATATATACTTTTTTTAATACAGGCACCGTATTGACTTGGAAAAGAGAAAATACTTGTAATTTTTTTTATATATAATAAATTATTTTACAATAGTTTTATGGTATTTAGAAATATTTAACTAAATAAAATATTTGTATCCACTGCATGGGTGTACCATTCATTGTAAAGAACTTGTTTCCGTCACGTTCAATCACATGGTTTAAGTTAGTCGATCCCCATTTTAAAGCGATTTTCGTTAGACCTTTTGTGAAAGTGCCGTGAATAATAATGTTTTTTTTAAGTGGAATAAAACGATAAATAAGCTTTGTGCCCAACCTCAAATAAATAAAAATAATATTGGCCTAAACTACTGTGGTTAACTATCACATTTATAAATTACCATATGTTTTAATTACAGTTACTCAAAGTGACAGATGTCAGCTGTTGGCTTAAGGCCATTTCACACTGGCATCCACAGTGTCACGGAATGACCAAGGTGTCCGCGATACGGACGTTTTCAGATCACTCTCCGAGCGATCGGTTGGGCGTCCGCGTGGATGTTTTGGACTGAGCATGCGCAGTGGCGTTTTGAAGAGCACGGGGGTCACCTACACTACAGTATAGCAACTCAAGTTTGTAGGCATCAAAAATGTCCGCGGACGTTTGGTTGCAGTGTGAATCGGCACGTCCGCGGACGCCTGTGTGAAATGGCCTTTAGGGATACATTAGGGACTATTTCTAGTGCCATCCAAGTAAACTAAGGGCGGGAATGTACAGTATCCCCGGTTTCGTTTGTCACTGACCTGAGCTCCTGTGACAATGACGCTCTTGGCGAGGTTCTCCAACATGAAGGACAAGGCAGAGGCCGTGTAGGCTAGCGTGTCGGTCCCGTGCAGGATCACGAAACCTTCGTAATAGTCGTACGTGGACTGAAACAAATTAGACACGTGTCGTTCTCAAGCGAATAATTCAAACTAAGAAATCCTTACAAAGTAAACTAATCGAAATAGTTCAACTTCTTTTTTTTTTAGCACTTGTTCAGATTATACGCCTATGTACTAATTACGCAAATGGTTTTAGGGATTAGGAAAAGTTATATTTATAGGACGTGTACCCGCATTTGCGTAGATGGAGAATGGAAAACCATTTTTGAAAAAAACCTCAGTACCCACGACCGAGGTTCGAACTTCGATCTCCCCGTCATCGGCAGTCTTGTCTATTTCGATAGTAGCGCATTAGACTAAGCGGCCACCGAAGCGGGTGATTTATATTTTCAGAGTTGCATAAAAAATTAATATATTTGCTTATAGATCAGAAACTATTGGTTTTATAAAACAATATTCCAAATAAAAGATATGTATTTTTAATAGTCCTATATCTTTACTATGATAAGTTATTTTGTATTGCAAATAGTTGTGGAGATATTATCGAAAATGGAAATTTACGTTTATGTAAAATACCCTTAAAGCCACAGGAGAATAAGAATCACCATTTTGTTTGTAATGTTAAACGATGCTTAGATACAAAATTTAATCAAAATCGCTAGAATGGATTTTAGTGTTGGATCTCTAATTCCAAAAGCCCCTCGGGTGAACCTTATAAAAGTCCTAAATACAAAGTTTTAGCCCAATCAGTAAAATGGTTTCGGCTCCAGGCTGAGATACAGACACACAAACAAACGGCATCGTGAAAACAACTTTTTCTGTTTCAGTAGGTCATGACGAAACGTCGTCATTTATCAAAATCTCGAGTGCGATTTTTTTTTTACAATCACAATACTTCTCTCTCCGAGGTGTCAAGAGAGAGTAAAAATATTAATTGGACCACATTGTATGTTGTCTATCTAAAGATCCGTGGGCCGAACAGAATCATGTATCAGGCCACATGATAACTATGCCTGGTACAGACAGGTCGGCACAAGGAAGTTCATTCGAATGACAAGTGACGACAGTTCATTACCTGCATGTTAATCTCTGTGATTCTAAGAACTGTTTTAAATTGAATTAGCTGTATTGCCTTGGACCAGGCGTTACTCTTACATAATATTGGATTGCCGGTTGAAAGGAAAGTCGGGGCTCGAATATCAGCCGGATGTATTGAGGGGTTTTTTTTTCCTAAAAAAAAAAGTTTCCCTGCTCTTGCTCCAAGCAAATGCGGGTTTATTTTCTTTAAATACTACTTTCCTCATTCCTAACCCATCCACGTAATCGGCCCTCTGGTGTAGTGGTCAGTGCACCTAGCTACAAACCTAGGGGTCCCGGGTTCGAATCCCGGCTGGTACCTTTGGGCATTTTTCCCGAAAGGATCACCAGGGTTTGGTTAACTAAATTTAAGTTAAGTTTAAGTGGTTCCACACCTTCGTACTCACTTCACCATCGTCTCATCTTATCGGAACATGGAAAAAGCCTCCACGGAAGCCTGCCTAATATATTCGGTAGTCCCCTGAGCAACGGTACATTAGTACAGGATAATCTTTCCACAAATGGGCTACGAATGATGTAGCCCAGATGCGCAATATTAATATCATCCTTAGAAGTGACTATACATGTAGAGAGCCAGATGCGCAGAGCAAAATAATAACAAAAAAAACCTCTTTGTATACCAATCAAACCTTGTAAACCCCAATGTCTAGACTCATGTCAATGCAATTTCAATGAGTTTCTCTAATCTAAGCTGATTAGTTTTATTATTGAAATAACTCAGATTAAACTATTCGCACTGCAATTGAATCTTACGTCGCAAATATAACATTTAAAAAAAATCCTCTATTTTTAAAACCATATCTGATATCCTTGAACACACGAAAAGACATGTATTTCTAAAACATTATCTAATATCCTTGAACACAAAAAAACAAGTCAGTAAAGTTCAGGGTCAGTAAATAGATTATACAAAACAGGCTAAGTGCTGTCCACGGGAATCGAGGGGCCTTGGGTAATTGAATCCCGACCCCGACCCCGACCCCGACCCCGACACCTCCCCCCAACCCCAACTTTTCCACACAGAATTATTAACTTAATGTATGTGCTTAATTGATTTGTATTAATACAGTATTCAAACTATTTACACTCCGTTTACTCCGAAAAGTAAACAGTCTTACCTTGACCGATAACACTATGGCCCTATCTTATAAGGAACACTATAGTGTAATCAGTCAAAGCAAAACTCCTACCTTTCAGGATAAATGAAGTGTACATTAGAAAAAGGTAAAAAATGTCCTTTCTTTATTTTGCTAATTATTATTATCTTTATAATACTTAACGCGTTTAAAAGAGACGAGATCGGAAAATCAGTGGTGGGTGGACCTGATATAGACACGTATCAGTGATCACACGGTATAAGGCGATGCTATCTCAATAAACTCTATTGCCGGTGTCGTGGAGGTCCAGGTTTCGAATCTCAGGTGGGTGCATTAAGGGCGGGTTTTTTTCCCCATATGGTTTTCCACTCTCCCTCCTTCCAAATGGCGGTACGCTTACTCTAAATTGTATCTAGGACACGGTGCACAGTAAAAACACTCTACGGTACACATTAAACTGTTGAAATAATATTTATGTTGAGAAAAGATCAGCTTCGTAATTTAGTGGTCAGGAAAGTTGAACTACACGCTTGTATTCTTTTGGTAGGGGTCATGTATCTTGAGGAGAGTTGAAGGGGCTAGAAAGAGAGGATTGACGGGACTGAAGGCCAACTCACCCTCTCCATTCTCCATTTTTAGCACTTAAATATCTAATAGTCATCTTATATATCTCTATATGGAAAACCTCTTTTCTATTTATGGGGTAATTGTATAAATTTAGGAATAAGGTACAAGAAAGGTGAATATAAACATATAAAAGAAACGAACACAATATGGCTTTTACAATGAAAAGAGAACACAGTTCACAGTTTGTTTTCCCCTATTAGGAAGTAGCGTCGCGCGTTTCACAGTCCCTTCTGATTAGTTCCGGTAGAGTGAAACCTAGGTCGGGGGATTGGGTGGTAACGATCGATTTCCTCCAAGAGGCAGCCACTAACACTAATAATCATCTAAGAAATGTGTATTTTATAAATGTAAAATAATTATGTAAACAAATATTTTATAACGACGTCAAAGGATGGTTATGTGCTGATTCAGCTGTAGTCAGCGCTACAGTGGCGTGGTTTCTCACTGTGAAGGGCGATAGCCTCCTTTTTATATTTTAAAAGGGTAAAGCAAAATCTCTCGGGTGCATGTTCGTTTTTGTTCGTTGCAGCGATTTCTTGTGTTTAGTCTTTGGACTTCTTGTAAGATGGACATGTAGAGTGAGTTCTTAGCAGGAGGAGGGAGTTTTTGTCAATATGGCTGACTCTGGTTACAGCACCATGGGCCAGTATTGTCATCCGAGACGATTGACATTTAGTAAGGACTTTAGGATGTAGGGCCAAATACGAGCTACCTACTTGACAGTGGCGGACTACAGGTTTGCCACCTATTTATTTTAGACGCTTATGTTTACTCTCTATATTCAAGGACTAACATCATCACAATATTATCTATATACCACCTCTACAAGTACCATGCAATAAACAACAAACTCAAGTTATTCTTGTCTAACCAGTGGTCTTCCACTTGCGGCCCACGGACCAATTTTACATACATCAATTTTTTCTGTTTGAAAATTATTTTAAGATACATTTTTTTAAGATTAAAACTCTTATCTGGGAATTTTCGCGATGCTTATGCAGCATGTGGCAACACTGAGACCCAAAACAACTGGGAATCCTCGCGATACTTTTGCAGCACGTGACAACACTGAAACTCAAGGTCAAACATCTGGCCGACTTCCAGCTACCCTCACTCCCTCCCCTCTCAGTACGCGTCAGCCTTTTCTGTCGTGGTGTTGTTTGTACTTTGTTTGGTTACATTATTTTTGTATTAAGTTAACAATGGCCCAAGCACAAGAAAAAAGCGAAATATTAGGGATGAGGAAAGGGTTTCCAATGAGAAGTGGACGAACTTGTATTTTTTTGTAAATATTAAAGAGAAACCAGTTTGTTTGCTTTGTAATGACACGGTAGCGGTGTTGAAGGAATACAATTTAAAAGTGGCACTACGAATCGAAACACTCATCTAAAATGGATTCAGTTAAAGGGCAATTGAGATTAGATAAAGTGGCTGATTTGAAGAAAAAACTGCAATGTCAACAATAGTCATTTAAGAAGCAAAATGTTGAAAGTGAATTAAGTGTTAGGGCAAGTTATATTATATCTGAGAAAATGGCTTTGAAATCAAAGCCATTTACAGATGGCGAATTTATAAAGGAGTGTATAGATTCGGCAGCTTAAATTCTGTGTCCATAACAAAAACATTTGTTTTCAAAAGTTAGCTTGTCAGGAGTAACTGTGGCCAGAAGGATTGAAGAATTAGCGAGCGATATTGAGAATACACTTAAAGAACGAGCTTCTCAGTTTGTGTTTTTTCCATTGGCCCTCGATGAGAGTACCGCCATTAAAGACACTGCCCAGTTGGCTAATTTTACTGGGGGAATTCACAACGACTCTACCATAACAGAAAAAATGGCCGCTCTTTTTCCAATGAGTGGCACTACTAAAGGCAGTGATATTTTTAATGCTGTCTCTTCAACTTTGGAGCAATACGATCTACAGTTGAGCAATATCTCCGGAGTAGTTACTGACGGAGCTCCTGCAATGGTAGGGAAAAATGAAGGTGTTGTGGCACTAATACAAAAAAAAAATCTAGTACTGTTACGTGTCAAAGTGGCAAATTCATACAATATCATTGCATTATACACCAAGAAAACTTGTGCGCTAAAAGTGTGTGCTTCAAAGATGTTATGAAAGATAATAACAAAAATAGTAAACTTCATCAGATCCCAAAGATTTAACCACAGGACATTTAATACATTCCTTAAGAATATGGACTCAGAGTACGTCGATGTACTCTAGTACAAAGAGGTTCGCTGGCTCAGTAGAGGTAAGGTGCTGAAGAGAGTTTTCGACCTGAAAGAAGAAATTCGTGAATTCATGGCAAGTAAGGGCAAGCCTGTCCATCAGTTCAACGACCCTGAAATGGATGGCTGATTTTGCATATCTTACTGATATCTCTTTGCACCTAAACGACCTGAACATACGACTACAAGGTAAGAACAGTTTGGTACGTAAGCTCTTTGACCAAGTGAAGGCATTTGAAAACAAACCTCGTCTGTGGGAAGTTCAACTGCAAAAAGGTGAATTAACACACTATCTCAATGTGAAGTTCGTAACAACGAGAAATACATTACTGCACTCACAGATCTAAGGTCCGATTTTGATACGTGTTTTCAAGATTTCAAATCCAATTAAAAATTGTTCAACATATTTTCCACTCCATTTAGTGTTGATGTTGAGGACTCGCCGAGCAATGTGTAATTGGAGCCTATTGAGTAGCAGTGTAATACAGATTTAAAAGATAAATATATGACTGTAGATCTTTTGACATTTTACTCAAAATATCTTGAAGTAAAACGATTTCCAAATCTCCAAACTCATGCTCTGCTCACAGCATCACTCTTTTGCAATTCCTACATCTGTTAACAACTTTTCTCAAGGATGAACATTGTGAAGTAGAAATTGAGGAACCGACTGACTGACGCCCACTTAGAAAGCTTCCTTCAAATTAGTACATGTGGTATTAAAGCCAATATTGAAAAATATAGTTAAGAAAAAGCAGTGCCAAGTGTATCATTAAAATTAGATCCGAACACATTTTTAACAACATCTTTTTATATGGGTAAAAATTTATTTTCTATAGAATAAACTTAGTTCTAAACTTTAATTTTCACATTTTTATTATGATTTTTTTGAAAGATTTTAGGTTATTTTAACAGTATGGTCAAATTACATTGGGTACAACTGTACAAACATGAAATTGGAGTATTAGATTATGTGTGACATGTTTTATATAAGGTGTGGCCCACAACACTTTAGCTGGGGAAAAAGTGGCCCTTGATTCGAAAAAGTTTGAAGATCACTGCTTTAGAGAAAAATGTTTTAATAAGATTCCTCAAGAAAGTTGATTGTTCACACGGTAATAGTTGACTTGCACTTAATCCAAATCACGAAATTATCACTCGTGAATATGGTGTATTAGGGTGAACGGAATTAATACGCACCTTGATATCTTCCGCCAACTGGATCCACTGTTGCATCGACATGTTGCTAGAGTCCAAAAGAGGAGAGTATTCAGACACAGTGTACAACACACGGTGGCGGTGCATGGTATCACTGGAAACAAGAGAGCATCGCAGTGCGCCTTCAAGAACTGGCAAAAGCAACCATCCGTCCGTGAATCAAATATCCCGGTTCATCGCGTATATCATTTCACGGTTAATCGGTCTTGAGCAAATATCTCAAGTAACTATACTCACGGTAAGACCAGAGGGCTCGTGGGGTCGTTTCCAAATCTACTCGTGGCGTATTCCTCGTCGTGCATGTGAGGAGTCCTCCTGAGGAAGCTCACCATCAGATCAGGAACGGGGACAAGAGCTGGGAAAATAAATACAGGTATTAAATAATGTTGCTCCCTCGGGTTTTAGATCAATGGCGCTCAAAGGAGGCACCGCTTCACCCTGCTGTGCACCTAGCGCATTATGAAAATATCAAGAAATTCATAATTATATATTTTTTTAAACTCCATGGTGTCAGCCCGCAATCACGTCATACCGACCAAGCGGCCGCCGTCTTTCAGAGAAGATAGTGTCAACTTTTGTGACTAGAGGGTGTCATGTGGTCAACACAATGAACCCTACGCCCGTTAATATCAGTTTTCTAGATCGGAGCCGATAATTTTTCATTCAAGTAGATCCTTATTTATCCTCACGAGGGTTAATTTGTATATATATGTATATAGAATAGCTTCACGTCTTAAATATGTAAATATGAAGCTATTCCTTATGACAATGATTCCCTAAGTTGTAACCAACCGATTTTCATAATTTTTTTATTAATTGAAAGCTGATAGGCCTACACCGAGAATGTGCCCAAAAATGTAAAATTTATTTAAATAAAAACCCATTCAAAGGGTAAGGTCTAGCCACACATATCAGGTCCTTGTCCGGGCCGGACATCGTCCACAACCGGTTCCACACTGGTTTGGGCCCCACACGGGTTTTTTTAGGGCAGTTTGTCTTGAGGTCTCGGCGTTTAAAGTTTTATTTCTATTTGTCCACCGAAAAAGATAAAATGTTTGCCAATTTTAGCAACAGTGACTTAAGTGTGATAGCTCTAGTGTTAAAAGAAGGAAAGGAGATGACGAGACAGTTTGCCCAAAGTCATTTGCCTAAAAATTAACCTACATGCCAGTTAACCTAAATTAATTTGGTCTAAAAGTCTGTAGGCCTTTAAAGTCAGTGACCTAAAGACAATTTATCTAAAGTTAGTTGACCTAAAGTCAGTAGAACTAAAGTCAGTAGAACTAAACTCTAAAGTATTTTGACTTAAAATTAATTTGGCCTAAAGTCACTTGGCCTATTCTCATTTGTCCTAGAATGAATTTAAAATATCTTAAGTTCACAGTTGGCCTAACTAAAGCCCTTTGGCCTAGAAGTTAGTTGGCCTAAAATTCAGTTGGTGTGGATTCATTTGGCCTAAAAGTAAGATGGCATAAACTTTAGACCAAATTACTTTAGATGGATTGAATAGCTAAGCTATTATATTTGTTAATTACATTTATAGCCGCATCTAAATATCCCGGGTTCGATTCCCGTGTCTTGGTGTAATTTCTCAATTTAAAGAAACCAAATTACTCTAGGTCGAATAACGTGTATCCGGGGAGGAGAGTAGAAGTGTGAAAATATTGAAAAGGATAACGTGGGTTCACAATTGATGGAAAAGTAGTCCACCGAAAGGGGACTTTGAAGCTTTGTACTCTCATTTGAGTATTTTATAATGACGCAGTCAACATTTCAGAAGATATTACTGAAACTAGAATCCGTCCACTCTGGAACCTGCTCACCAACTGATCATAGTCAGGGTTGGGTCCAGGGAAAAAGTAAACAAAACTAGTTCTGCCCGTTCCCGGGCACGGTCCTGCTGACACGTGACGGCCAAGTGTGGATAGACGCATTCATTTTCGTTGTAATGACCGTGAACCGGACGACGTACGTTAATAGTACGGCGTTCGTCCCGGACACGGCCCTTATATGACGTGTGGCTAGACCTAAACCTCGGTTATCAGAAAACGCCACTGGTCACATGGGGAAAGGTGTCAGTGCACCTGGTTACGAGACTAGGGGTTCCGGGTTCAATTCCCAGCTGGTACCTTGGGTATTTTTCCCAAAAGGGGAAATATCCCAATGGTCACCAGGGTTTGGTTAATTAGGCTTGAGTGTGGTTATGTTACCACTGGTTCCACGCCTTCAGACTCACTATCATCATAATTTCATCAATCCATGGAAAGAACCTCCACGGGAGGATGTGCGATTAGTAGCCTACATTCCGGCGTCCCCTGGGCAACGGTTCATTTGTAATGGCTTCGTATGATGTAGCTCAGACGCGCAATATTATAATATTATCAGAAAACGTCAATTTATTTCGACAGTAATTTCTCAAGTTATTTATGCTAAACCATTTGCACTATTTATTTTTTTTATATAAAAGAATTTACATCGGGAATCATCATATCAAAATGAACAAATTTTCAATAACGAAGCCGCAATCTAAATATTATGTCATATTCTGAAAATTGAAAAATGACACCTGGACACGGGAATCGAACCCGGGACCTTACGGGATTCCCGTGTCAAGGTGTCATTTTTCAATTTTCAGAATATGATATCTAGATGGATTAATTCCCACTAATAAGCGTAAATAATAGCTCTGGCTATTAATTCTTTCTAAATATTATGTGATTTACTTTGGCAGGTGAATGTATGAACGCTATTATTTAATTTTTAGCGGTATATTAGTACCCGTTCGGGTTATACGTTCTGGACGCTATTAAAACAAGGTTCAGGTGATCTGGTGGTCTAGGGGTAAGGTGTCAGACTTCTGTGCTAGGGGTCCGGGGTTCAATCCTCGGTCCAGGCACAGATTTATCTGATTACCAAACCCTTCCTTCACCTCTGACAAGACGTGTATTAATCACAACTTGTGAATGTGAGGAATGCCAGGCCTCCACCGTGGTTCGGATTCCACGTTAAACTGTAGGTCCTCCATTTCATCTCACAATCACCCTATCATTACACATTAGCGTAAGTGCGTATAACCCGGACGGGTAGTAAGACGCGGTGATAATAATAATAATAATAATAATAATAATAATAATAATAATAATAATAATAATAATAATAAAACAAGGTTCACAATATCATAGAAGAAAAAGTGGTTGAGACATTTTAAAAAAAGTCTTAAGCCATAGATTTGCACAAATATCTCAACTTACGCTGAGCTTTATTACAAACGCTGTGACTTGGACAAACAATAAAGTTGACAAATGATTTTTTGCCTGGGTTAGACTCGTTAGAACTAGTAGGTGTTTGTAGTTGCATCCGAATTTTTAGCGGTGATCGACACTTGTCTCAATTTTTCTTCTTCTTTTTAAGTTTGATAGTATTATTATGGACATCCTTATCCACGCAAGGCTATATGCCCTCGACGGTAAAAGAGACTTGTCAAACTACCCTCCCGGGCCACTCTTAGGGGACCAACCTCGGTAAGAGAGGAATTGCCTCGCTGACGTTCAGCTCTAACACAATATTTAATTATACGATGCGTTATTTCAAAATATGGTTCATGACCAGATAAAGTTGAAAAGTTTCAACGGGACTATTTCTCTTTAAGAATCTTATTTTTTAGTTTTATTAATAGAAAAAAAAAGTGTGTTAGTGTAACATTAGTTCATTTTCAACGAATTTTTAAGCATATTTGTGGAGTTACGAGACTAGACTTGATGAAAAAATGTTCTAGATTTAAACTTCTTCTAACAGTTACAGTAATATTTTGATATGTTCACAACCTAAAATGTTAAGATATTTGTGAGCTAGCAGCGAGCTTTCCTCTTTACCTCGAAATAAGAAGTTTCATAGTTTTATTTTCCCTTTATCTTATTATTATTATTATTATTAGCACCGCGTCTTACTACCCGTTCGGGTTATACGCACTTACGCTAATGTGCAATGGTAGGATGATTGTGAGATGAAATGGAGGACCTACAGTTTAACGTGGAATCCGAACCACGGTGGAGGCCTGGCATTCCTCACATTCACAAGTTGTGATTAATACACATCTTGTCAGAGGTGAANTGGCATTCCTCACATTCACAAGTTGTGATTAATACACATCTTGTCAGAGGTGAAGGAAGGGTTTGGTAATCAGATAAATCTGTACCTGGACCAAGGATTGAACCCCGGACCCTCAGCACAGAAGTCTGACACCTTACCCCTAGCCCACCAGGTCACCTTTTATCTTATTAATATGACAAAGGGTGGTTATAGGTGAATGGTGAAAGGGAGTATAAGTTTAGTCAGTATGGAGAATTAGTCCCATAAAACCACACAGACCATTGTATTTTATGCCGTGTAGTCTGACAGCGATTGGTATTTTCTCGCTGACCGAGACGGCCACCTTAAAACCGTATGTTGTGTTCTAGATTTAGGCTCAACGCACATTGCACGCAGAGCAGGAATATCTCTGTCACGCATGTGTCTGGTTGTTGTAGGCGTACAGTTTTCCTGCGTCCTCTGCACCGACTTCACGCAGTTTGACGCACTGTTGGTTTCTCTTCACTCCCAATTGGGTTCTGAACGTTGAGTTCTTGCCCTGTGAGGTCATTTTCAATCAGCTGACGGACTTCATCAAAATGAATTCTATTCAGTCGGTATGACTCGCTCAAAACTTTGTTTGGAACTTCCGATCATAACATGAACTCATTATGGACCTTTCTTTTTCTCATGTACGTATTCACTTTTCCAAATCGTCTTCGTCCTGTTTTTTTTATTAAGTACGGTAAAATTAGATTATTAAATTCCTAGTATGTCTCGGAATCTAAATCTATCAGAAGTTCCTATAACTCAGACGCTATGTCCCTTGCAACAGTGAAAACTGTCTCAGGACTGGACTCCTCATCTTGTACTCTGCCTACCCATCGCCTCTGCTGTTCTTGCACTGCGTGCAATGCGCACCGGGCCCACGGACAAAGCACCCACAGCCCCCAGGTTAAAATGGCTGCGCTCATTGAGAGAGCTTGAGTTCTCCGACACGAGGATCGCTACGTGCAGCCCTCAGTGACAACAACTACCAAGCAGGCATTTTTTAAAACTCTTCACTTTAAACTTGATTTTATTAGACAACAAACAAAAATTGCCTTCTAGTGTCAATAAACTGGCTTTCACAAAGCTAAGTGTAGGTATCGAGACCACCCTTTCCCATAAACCATCCCCCAACGCCCCAAAGTGAGCCTATTTAGACTGCAAAATACAAAGAAAACATAAAATACAATGGCCAATTTTTGTTCAAGTGAATTCTTGCAAATTGTCTAGTGGTTAACAATCTTCAAATACCTGACTAGTTACTGGTCTAAAAAGGTTTGTTCATGGTAAGTG